>CM070721.1:46461651-46721493 GCA_036346275.1 Otatea glauca | reverse complement strand
CCAGAAGGAAAGGACTCGCGACTCGCGGTGGAGTCGATGACTTGGTCGATGCGGGCAAGGGAACAGGTCCTTGGGACACACCTTGTTCGGACTTGTGTAGTCAACGACATTCTCCATTGCCCATTCTTCTTTTTACAAGTGCGTTGGCTAGCTACTCGGGTGGCGCTTCCTCTTTTACAAACCACAGCCTAAAGCTTGGCGATCGTCCCCTATGATTACAAGCACTTTTCCTCGTCGAAGCGGGCGCGAGCATTGGGCGATCGGCCTCGAGTCACAGTCGGATGCTCAAGGAGTGCTCGCGACCTCCTCTAGATTCTCGGCATGCTCTGGAGGGCCTCCATGCGAAAGCGTCCTTGTTGGCGCGGAGGAAGTCGACGAGCGCGCTTTCCTATTTGGCGGGGAGCGTGGCTCCGACCCGCATGGTCTTGGTCAGATTCTCGGGATCAATCGCGACCTTCTTCGTGTCCTCGGCGGACTTGAAGGATCCTGCCCCCGACTTGTTAGATTCGGGGGCGGACTCGGAGGCTTCCCTCCGGAGGTCGGCAAGCTCGGCGGACACGATTACCGCCGATGCTAGCTCGCAACTTCTCCGCTCGCAGTTGTAAGCAAGCTAGAAAGATGAGGCCACGGTGATAACTCCTTGCGGCCCAGGCATCTTCAGCTTGAGGTAGGTGTAGCTGGGGATCGCCATGAACTTGGCATAGCACGGCCTCCTCAGGATGGCGTGGTAGGATCCGGAAAAATCCACGACCTCAAAGGTGAGGGTCTCGGTGCGGAAATTTTCCGGTCCTCCAAAGGTGACGCGGTGGTCGATCCGCTGCGAGCGGGTGGGTCTGGCCGCACAGGATGACGCCGTGGAAGAGCGCCTTGCTCGGTCGGAGACTCGAGCGGGGGATCCCCATGGCGTCGAGCGTCTCAACATAAAGGATGTTGAGACCGCTGCCACCATCCATAAGAACCTTCATGAGGCTCTTCTTCCCTACGATAGGGTCGACCACGAGCGGGTATCTCCCTGGCTGAGGGACACGGTCGGGGTGGTCAGTCCGATCGAACATGATCGGAGACTCTGACCACCGAAGGTATTGGGGGACAGCTGGAGTAGCGGTATGGAATTAGCGGAAGGCGAGCTTGAGCCGACGCTTGTCGGTGTAGCATGCCGGTCCGTCGAAGATCATGAGGCAGCCGTCGGGTTCTGGGATCTCATCGTCCGCCCTTTTCTCCTCGACCTGTGGGGCCGGGGCTTGCTTCTTTCCTTTGCCCCGCGGCGTCGTGAGGTCTTTGGAGAAAAAGCGTCTCGGAGACCTCGCAGATCCGGATTTGTGCTTGACGGGAACCGTGGTGTGAACGCGGCTGTCCATCGCCTTCTTGAAGTGGTCGCGCGCAGCGCGGTCGCGGCCGCTTGCTTGTAGGCGGTCGATAGTCGCAACCACTTGGACCTCGCGGACTGCTTTCCCGTGCGCCAAGCTTGCTTGAGCGGTCGAGGGGACCGGCCGGGCGCGGGCTCTTTGCTTGGCCTTTCCTCCATAGAAGATGGCCCCAGCCTCCATAGCTGAAGGCGTGGTTGGTCACAATGTCCAGGAGCTCCTTGGTGGTTCTGGGCTTGACGCAACCCAGTTTGTGCACCAAAGCCTTGCAAGAGGTGCGTAGAGATGAACGCCCCACGACATCGGGTGTCGGAGATATTGGGAAGCTCATTGCATTGGCGGAGAGCGCGGATGTAATCCCTCGAGAGTTTCTCATCTACCGCTGCGCGAGCCTCTTAGTCGATTTCGGCGCTTGTTGGTGCTCACCGGAAGTTACCACGAAGAGGCTCTTGTGTCGGTCCAGCCTCTGATAGTTTTGCGGGCAAGTACTCGAGCCAGGCTCGAGCTGAGTCCGCGAGATAGATACGGAGGTATTGGATGATGAAGAGATCATCTGAAGCTCCTCCCGCGCGGCACGCGAGCCGGTAGTCTTCGAGCCATACGTCGGGGTTCGTGGCCCCGATGTATTTGGCTATGTTGGTGGGTGCTCTGAATCTGGCAGGGAAATCTGCATGGCGGATCCCCTGACAAAAGGCCCGTGGTCCTGGACTATCAGGGCTCGGGCTACGGTCGTTGCGGCGTCCGCTGTCCACGACACGCTAGTGGGCGGCTTCGTCCACCGCTTTTCTTCGCGCCTCGTGGGTGGCGTGGACGTCATAGTTGTTGTTGAGGCGCCCGGTCGCGCCGGGCGCGGCAAGGGCTGGGCACGTTGTCGCGCCGCCACCTTGCCGGACCCACCGCCGAGCGGTGAGTGCGGGTCCGCGGCGGAGGTGGCGCCTGAGTGGTGAGCGCGGAGGCTGCATGTGTCAGGCGGCATGTTCCACTGAGCCCTCGGAGGTTACGGTATGTGGCTCTGGCCACCGGGTCGGCCGGCTTCGGAAGGCGTGGGCGCAAGATTGCGAACGGCGCGTTACGCTCGACTTGTGTGGGGAAGAACCGAGGCCATCAGTTCTTCCGCCCGGTGGTGGTGCACTTGATGCGGCGCTGCCAAGACCGCCAAGTATAAGCGGGGGCTCGGGCTGATCCTGTTCAAGGTTGGCCTGGAGCATGTCGAGCTTGGCCCTTCGGTCTTCCAGCTCTTCGTGCTGCAGTTGAAACTAGATGCGGCGAGCTTGGGCTCGTTCAACGCGCTCGCGTTGATGTTCCTCTTCCTGCGCCCTGGTGCGCTGGATGAGAGCCCCCGTAGCCGCAGGGGTTACGGTCAGGTCGACCATGCCCGTCATGTTGCATTCGCGGGAGTGCCGTCTGCGGGTGGCGTGCTCCATGTCGGAGCTAGAGTCGTGGCTGGAAGAATCTTCCAGCAAATCATGGACGGAGGCCGGCATATAGCTGGCCATTGCCACAAGTTGTGAGCTAGCGGGAGGTGATGTAGTCATGCCGGGCGCTCACGGCACTGCCTCCAGAGGCGGCGAGGCGCTTCTTGAACTCCGGCCCTTGGGGCACGGGGGGCTCCAAGCGGAGGTGGGGAAATCGGCGGGATTTGAGTCCGTGCTCCTATGACGCCTCGGTCTCCAGGTAGAGGAATGAGCGCGAGCCTCTCCGGCCGAGTGAGTGGCGATGGTCGAGAGCGAAGCGGATCGGCTCCTCGGCGCAAACATGCTGTTGCGGGTGAAGAATGCCATCAAGAGACAAGCGGGAATCTGGAGATGTCGATGAAGACGCGCAAGGCCCCTACAGAACACGCTAATCCGGCGTTTGAGCACCGGCTAGTAAATTTGTAAGTTTAAGGCCACGCATTCCCTCTCCTGAATGGTTAGACTCAAAGCCCAAGATGTATCTTGGTTTGGGCGAATGTCCCTACTCGGCCAGTGTGGTGGTGTTGTATTGCCTTGGATGCGATGATCGCACCACGTTTACAAGCTGAAGTGAGGCTTGAACACGAGAGTGTTCGTTGTCTCTGCTAGTAAAGACTTAGTGAGAAGAGGAGATCCCTCTTCTAGAGGGCCACGCTTGCCTACTCTGATCGGGAGGGGCAGGTTACATTGAGAATTGGGAGAAGGAAGGAAGGAGAACCTATACTAGGAGCCTTAGTCCTCGTCTTGGTGATTGGTCGCCGTCAACTTCGCCACACGGGTTTGGTAGGTTTGCTTGGCAGAAGCCATTCGCTTTCCTTGGGAAGCGCTGCACCGCCCTCCGGGAACTTGTCAGTCTGCGATGTGGCGAGCGTGGCCCCGGCGCTACCTCGAGAGAGCGATCCCCATACTTCGCGGCACGGGCGATGGGACCGGAGTTTTGATTTGGGCAACCCTCGTGCTACTCCTGGAAGGGGTCACCTGCCTCGTCACGGTCACTTCGAACGATCCCAGTCTGGAACGCGTGGCCTAACAACGGCGGAGGCCGACATGTGGCCCTTGGCAAAGGTTGCCTCAGCTTGGTCGGGCTCGGGGGAGTCCGATCTGTGACGGGTGTCGACGTCCCATTTGGTCGGGATCGCCGCCTACTGCAGTCGGGACGAGCGCCCTTTGTGGCCCCGTAGGTCCCTTGGTCTGAGCTGGGCTCGGGAGCGGCTTGTTAGGTTGGAGCTGGGCTTGACGCAGCCTGCTTGTCATCCTGGGCCGTTGGGGTACCCCTGGTATGAGTATTCGTCACGGTTTTAGTATAAAATCATCTATGATGACTCCTGTAGATACCACAGACGGTTTTAAACTAAATCCGTTTGTGATATCTGATTATCATGGACGGTTCTAGCTACAAACCATCTGTGATACGAATGAGACCTATATAAACATACCGACGTTCCTCACGCAGACCTTACCACTTCACGTGTTTCACCTCCCACAAACCCTAGCCCCCCATCGTCCTCCTCCTTGGTGACCTCTCGGCGACCTCCCCCGACGACCTCCTCCCCGGTGACCTCCTCCCGGACGTCCTCCCACTCGGCGGCCTCCTCCTCGATGTCCTCCCACTCGGCGACCTCCCACTCGGCGACCTCTTCCCCAACGTCCTCCCACTCGGCGGCCTCCTCCCTGGCCTCCGTCCACACCTACTGCCTTCGGTCACCTCAGTCCGCCCCTACCTCCCTTTGGCCACCTTTGCTCATGCCTACCTCCAGTAAGTGTGTCTCTACCTTGCAATTTGCTTACTAGGCTAGGCAAGTTCGTGGTGTTGCAGTGATGCTGATGGTTTGGCCATGATGCTAGGCAAGTTCGTGGTGTTGCAGTGTGGTTATTAACTTATCTTCTATGTTAACATAAATATCGTTTGATTTCCTAATTGAGTTTATTTCACTTAGATCGTATTATCAGCTACTGGAACTGGCGGTAGCATGTACAAAAAATAAGATCACATAAAGCACATAGGAAACACAAGGATTTGTTTACAAGGTTCAACAATATCTATATCTCTGGATGCCAAATTTTGGTGGCTCTGTTTGTAGAAGTTTAATTTCTTAATTAGGGTTACAAGAGTCAACAATATATATGAATTTATACCCTAGTTATATGGTTTGACTCAACATCAGTTAATCCTTCCTTTAATCTTGTCATATATGATGCATACACAACATCATTAGGGAATTAGATTGAGTCCACTTGTGTAATTGAAAGGTACGTGCCACCCGATAGCTAGCACAAGTTAACATCTACTATAGACTGATAAATAAGATATGAAAACTTGAGTTGTGTCACATGCAAGTCTAGGAAATATATGTGATCCTCTTTCTGTCACATGGATGTCATAATAAGTTTTATCTTGATGATTATGACTTCATGACTATCTTTGGATTATGAATCATTGTGTATGATTTATGCTGTCTTACTGTATTCAAAGAGGATATAATATTGAGGGCTATGTGTCGCATGATAGAATGGGCATCCTAATAATCTACATTGTAAAAATAGACGACATGGAAAAGCTGTTAGAAGCTAACAGAAAAGATCAAAAAACTGAAGGGCATGAATCGTTTCTATCTTTCTTGCCTAATCCAATTCTCCAGCATGCTACCGTCTGTGATCCTCTTTTTTTCCCAACACCCTCAGCAGAACTTCCATCATTAGTATCTGGTGTTCGAAATTTTCTTCTACTTAGGTATTTATTCAATGACATTTATAAGGCACAACCAGTTATAGATTTAGTAATTGAATATCTAAACTTCCTAGATACATCGAGGCAATAGCTTGTCTGATCAGGATCGTTTTAAAATATGAAGTTTTGTAGCACTTTCATCTCTTTTTTATTATAATATTGATGGATTATAAGGTAAAATCTATTTCATTCCACAGTTCGTCCTGAAAGGTGTCATGCGTTGATTTATCGTTATCAATTTATCCTCATCCCCGAATGAGAATACCATAGGCAGCCATGCTTCTTGAATTATAGAGTTGATTAAGTTATCGTATGGAGTTGATTAAATTATCGTATGCTGTTAAAGCCCTAGAAGATATCATCATCATATCTCCAGAAATCTACGGTAAAATATGACTCGTCAAAGACAGTGATTCCTTCATCCTCTGAATATCATCAAGCAAAGGTGAGTACATTTGTACTCAACAAGATTTGTAGTGTATTACAAATATAATTATATGTATAGCTATGTCAAAGGAATGACTATATATCCTACTATGTTCTCAAATTTTGCATAAAGGGAGATTCATTCAACAATATTAAATAGTAGATTGCAAACGGAATTTGTAAGGAGCAGATATCAACTATGTAAATAACAAGTACATAATATACTTATGAGCAAATCACAATCATTCATGATTGTATGTGATCAATGATCTGTTATTAGCCATACACTTGACATAACATCTGTATCATTGGTACCCACCATTTTTCCAACACAAGTTTTTTGCATAAAAAGTTAAAACTAACCAGTGTTAATGCACCAAGTCTCTCATGACCGCGAGCATGGATTTTCGAAAAGATTTACACTCTACAAAGGTGTACAGCTTTACCCATAGGACATGATCAACTCATATTGCTGCCGTTACATGCTTCCTTTGGCATGCGATTGAGAGATCATGACAAAACCGCTACATCATCTAGGCCTAACTTTACACCAGCCCAGCAATGTTGACCTTTGCTATGGTAGTGGAAATAAAATTCTCATAAATATATTATTATTGACAGTTGACTCCCTGTCGTAACGATTTCCCCCATAGCAAGGCATGCACCGTTGTATCAGCAAGCTTTAGCCCTAGCATCTCGGTGAGGGAATCTCTTCGATCAAACTTACTCGAAATGTCCGTACTACTATAGCCTTTCAATGTACGAAGCTATTACTAGACAACTTAGTAGGTTAGAACCACCCTATTAATAGTACTTATGGTTGCACAGATATCTTGGAGTTTGCAACACTACATCCGGTCCTTAATCAACCCGAGTGAGAACTCCCCCTACACTATGTGCAAGCTCATTCCTCGTACTTCACATATTATAATAATAACTCTCTGCATCAAAACTTAGTTTTCAATTTTGATTTTATACCAAAATAACATAGGAAACCCCTCTAGTCCATTGTGTCAAAATTCCCATTGCCGAACAAATGCTTCAACCATTCATTTGTCTTTTCCAAATCTGGAGTATGACTAAGCAAAAGTATGTATAATCGAATATACCCAAGGTTAACATAAATTATTGTCTACCCCTATCTTATGGATTCCAATGGCAAGGTTACGTATTTATCAAGTATGACTATCTACCACTAACCATAATATAGCCATTTTACATAAAGTGCATGCATGCATACATAAAATTTTAAAACAATATAAATTAAGTGAAATAATAGAATCAATATGGTGAAATGAGATGCTTGCCTTGCTCATTGAATTCTTCAGTTTGCTTTGGTTTGACGATGAGGGTTTCCAAGACGTCAGTGTCTACACGCATAGTATCATAAAGTAGAAATAGGAACCAAACAAATACAAAAAAACACCAAATTCAAATATTTTTGCAGATTCAAAAAGAGCATGATTTTATAAAAAAATAGAACCTGGTTTCACTCAATTTGGAGTTTGTATGCAAACATTATGAGCATTTGAATTTAAATCGGCTGGAAAATCCTAAAAGGAAAAGAGAAAGAGGGGGTGGGGGGATTGATGTCGAAGGCATAATCTCAGATATTACATCTTCCAACAGAGAAGGCATACTTCTCTTTAGTTTGAAAGCATGTTTTTCATTTTAAGCAAATAATTTCTCTCTAAGAAACTGATAGGTGAGACTTACCTGTCAGGATTTTATTATTTTTCAAAAAAGGACTGATAGATGGAGTCCACATGTTAGTAACTAATTTCTAAATACCATTTTGAAATATATATTAATTCATTTAATCCTAACTGGCCCACATTTCATAGACTCATAAGTTTTTAACCGGATTATTTAAAATAACTTACAAAATAGATTGAAGTTGATCCAGTTACAATAATTGCAACATTGGCAGTAAGGAAATTCTTTATGAAAAATGTGGTCACACGATTCATAGTACCTAGTAGGCTTATTACTGCTAATGGGTTACAATTTATTAGTGGTTTATTTCAAGATTACTATGATGAAATAGGCACAAAGGATTGTTTTGCTTATAGTGCTCGTCCTCGAAGCGATGGAGATGTTGAACGTGCCAATTGCCAAATCATACGAGGCATGAAAAAATGAGACTTTGATCATCTCAAGGTACACTTGGGGCCTTGGGTAGAAAACCTCTATGAAGTGCTTTGGGCCTTACCAAGATTAGTATATCTATTGGTGAAACACCATTTCAACTTGTCAACAGGGCAGAAGCTATATTACCTAATGAAATTCATTTAGGATCAAAACGGATTAACGTCCATGACAAAGTCAATCAATAGAAGCAATGTGAAGTTGGCATCAACTTTCTTGAAGAAAATTGAGATTGAGCATTCATCATATCGACGACCTATTTACATGGGCTACGGAGATATTACAGTAGAAGAGTTCAACCACGTACACATAATGTGATTGATTTGGTTATTAGAAGAATGCAGTATCAGCTAAATTTGAACAAGTTTTCACCCAAATGGAAAGATCCTTTCACTGTCGTATCCATTACCCAATCAGTATATGTTTGACTTACTATGGAAGATGGGCAAATACTTTCTAAAGTTTGGAACATTGAACACCTTCACAACTATTATGTGTAACAAACTCTTTATCATTAATAAAGTTTATGTTTATAATCATTCTTCTTATTTAAAATTGTCTTATTTAAGTTTGATGGTTCTATATTGCTTATCCTGTGTGATAATGGCTGATCTACATGATTTCTAGCCACAACTTGTTAACATATACAAAGTTATTGATAAGGTTTTAAGATAACTTCTAATAGTCTTTTCATATAAGCCTGTACTTGCTTCTTAGAAACTCATTTGATTGACTTTATCTTAAGCTTGTTGCTATTTAATATGGAGTGTATTGTGAAGGTTATACAATTCGTATAGCCTTACTTATCTCACATTTTCTAAGTCCCAATAACAAATTAATCATTGAACATGTCAACTAATCAATGTTAGGGGCTAGTACTGTCGGGGACTGGTTACCCCGCACAGGCAATGACGCCGGGGCCGGGCTCACTCGACCAAGGACTGAGCTGACCTGACCAAGGCTCGAGCTCACCTGACCAAGGATTGAGCTCGCTCGACCAAGGATCCAGCTCGCTATTAAGGTCGGGCCCAGGAGGACTCGGTCAGATCAAAGAAACCGGCGGTTACTAAGTCAAGGGTGGCCTTAAAAGGTTGAGTTAAGGTGATCGTGGGCAATGGTTCCCAGCGCCATTATTGCCATGCTTCAATGCGCATCATGTCTGGATCTGGCGCCACTCCCCCGAGAATCTCGCCCCGCTGTTTTTCTGTAATAAGCTAAACAGTAGAGATATAAAAATCTTCCCCCGCGCGGGGAGAGGAGAACAACACAGAGACATACACAACGCGACACGACAAACAGAACCAGTACTCGACCTCGGCTTGAGCACCCCTTGTATTCAACCACAGTACATCATCGTCTACCTTTCGCCTCTGGGCAAGACTGGAGTAGAGCTGTTACCCATGCTGGGGGCTCGAACCAGTATAATTCCTCGCATCAACCACTCTCTTGTCCTCACCTTTAGTGATGACCAGAGTTCCTCCCCTCGGGCGAGCGCGATCTTGGGTTCCACTTCTACATCACTACCCCCCTTCTTCTTGCGGTCAAGCGATTCCGATCGTTGACAGCTGGCACCCACCGTGGTGCCCGAGAGTTTCGCTTGTTCGAAGGAACTCAGTCACTTCAATGTCACCAACGCTTTTGCCTTCAAAAGTCAACGTGTCGTATTTGGCGAGCTCGGACTCGGATGCGGTTCCCGAGCGCAGGAGCTCCACCTCTATGTTCTCACCCTCAACACCATCGCGCGGACACCTTGTCTTCAGGCTAACAGCCCCGTCTTCATGGCTAACAGCCGTGGGGTGAGCGAGGGAGCGGAGGATCGTGACCTGAACACACCGGAGGAGGCGCGTCGGTTAGCTCGAGCCACTATCGGCCAAGCTATCACCACTCTCCGACGGGACAAGCACGGGGAGATCCTCACTTCGTCCGAGCAGCTTAACCCTGCCCGCCTAGGCGCCTTCACCAACCGAGAGTGCCTGCGAGCTATTGCCCGGGTTATGGCCGATCCTACCCGGGCGAATTCGGCTCTCTTCAGTCGAGCTCTTGCCGAAGAGCCCGACAAGGTGACCGACGAGGTCTAGCCTTCGCAGCGAGGGCGACGTCGGTGCCCTGGGTCTCGCTCTCTGGCAAGCGATGGCAACTCCTCATGCGGGCGTCGATGCTCTCGCCGGTCACCTTCGTACGGACAAGCTCGAAGTCCGTCTCGGTCGCCTCCATATCGTCAGGCTCAGAGCGCATCCCATGAACGTGCACTACATCGGCAGTGTGGCACAACGCCTTTTTGAGCAGCCGCACGTCCAGAAGCCTTTCTCCGGACGTCCCACCCAGGCATCAAAACGACCACGATCGCCTACGCTATCACGCCGATGACGCTCGTGCCGACCATCACAATCAACACGAGCTGTACCACCGACCTGAACACGGACGCTACGTTGACCGTGGCTCTAGCTCCAGCAACGACGGCCGCCATGCTCAGCGTGGCGCTGCCCTGGCCTACGGCTGCCCAGCATACTCCGTCGGCCTTCGTCGGGTGCACTGGCTGACCCGATTTAAACCCGCTGCAATCGAGCGGTTTGACGGAACCAAGAACCCAAACGAGTTCCTCTCTATCTACTCTATCGCAATCGTAGCAGCTGGTGGGGATGAGGCCATGATGGCCAATTATCTCCCGACGGTACTGGACGGTGCAACGCGTACTTGGCTCTTCAATTAGATGCTAGGCACCTGGCGCCAGATACAGAACGCTCTCTGTTCCAACTTTCAGAGCTGCTACGAGCACCCTGGACGAGAGAAGGACCTAGATCGTATCATCCAGGGGAAGAATGAGATTCTCCGTGACTTCGTGCATCGATTCATCCGCACGAGGAATTCGATCCCGAGCGTCTCCGACGAGGCCGTCATCAAGGCCTTCAAGTTTGGCATCCACGACTGGTTCCTCATCGAGGACCTAGAGATCACGGCGAATCTCGACGTCAACAAGCTATTCCGGATGGCAGAGCGATACGCGGACGTGGATGACGCTGTGCGCTGGAAGCGCGATTACGACCAGGGCAAGCTCGGCTTCAACTTCGGTAAGGCCGAACCATCTAACGCCAAGGGCGACGGCTCGGATCTGCACGCTAAAAAGCGGAAGAGAGACCGCGGCAACGGTGGCGGCCGGCTATGCATGGTCGCTACAATGAACAGCGAGCGTGAGGTAATGGAAGTGCAGCATCCCGACCAGGGGCAGCCGCGACCCGACCAGGGAGGACCTCAACCTCAGCAAGGTCGACCACGACCTCAACGAGCACAATATCGACCCTAGCAGGGGCAGAATTGGCTTGGGCCCCGGGAAAGTGACGCCCGACCAAGGGTGCTGAGGTGCGACCCAGGTATGATTCTAACAAGTTTTGCCTGTTCCATAAGTCCCATGGCCACAACTTGCAAAACTGCAGGACCTGGCAGAATAAACTGGACACCTTTTACGACGGATGTGGAGAGATGCTCTTGCTCCCGAAGGAGGACAAGCGACCAGATAGGGTCAATGCTGGCGAGGACTTAGAAGATTCCGACCTGGAGTTTCAACAGGGCGACCGCCGTGTCGATGTAATTTTCGATGGGTCGTTGGCGTATCAATCTCGTCGTGAGCTCAAAGACACCGCGCGAACCATATACCAAGCCTCTACTGGGAGGCCCGCTGACGAGCCTAGCAAGTGGGATAGAATCTCGAGTACTTTCTCCTGGGATGATGCTCCCCCATGAATGACCAAGGATCTTAAGATCGCTCTGGTCGTGACCCCGAACATAAGCAATACTGTGGTCGGGCGAGTCATGGTCGATGAGGGAAGCTCCCACAATTTGCTCTTAGCGAGCACGCTAGAACGGATGCAGATTCCCCAGTCGAAAATCAGGAGTATAGCAGTTCCTTTCTTCGGCATCGTGCCAGGGAGCTCAACCACTCCGCTTGGGCAAGTGGTTTTGCCCGTTACCGTCGGCGATTCCTCAAATTTCCGCACCGAGCTGATTACCTTCGAAGTGGTCGACGGTGACCTCCCCTACAACGCCATACTCGGGTGCCCGGTGCCGATCAAGTTCATGGAGGCAAACCATTACGGCCACCACTGCATGAAGCTTCCAGGGTCCAATGGCGTCATATCAGTCCGCGGCAACCTCAAGGCGACGCACGGTTGCGAGGAGAAAGACTTGACGCTCGCCGGCATGTTGCCCCAGTGAGGTTCCGAGGTAACCACGAAGAGTGCCCGCCGCAAGACGACGATCCAGCCCAGTGGTGTGACGAAGGTTGTGCAGCTCGAAGAGGGTGACTTGAGCAAGAGCATCCACGTCGCCTCCGAGATCAATCCGAAATTGGAACTCGAGCTCATCACCTTCCTTCGCACCAACAAAAACATATTCGCTTGGGAACCGGCAGACATGCTAGGAGTCTCGAGGGAGGTGATCGAGCATAAGTTGCAAATAAGGTCTGGTTGCCGACCAGACGCCGTAAGCGCGCTTCTTGTCGGGACCGGTTTGCAACCAAACTCTCGTATATACGCACTACCCAGATCACGCTAGTGCACACAGTGGAAACATAGATGAAATACCATTCCATACAACGAATTAACTAAGAAGAAGCAATTTATTATTGAATAAAGCAAACGACCTTATGGTTAATGTTTACACCATTACGCCTTAAGGGCTTAAGAAACAAATACTATTGCAGCGGAAAAGATAACTTGAGCCATTCGACATGCCATAGGCAATCGTCTGGGGAACGCCTTCCTAATCCACGTAGTCTTCATAGAATTCCTCCTCATGATATTCATTATCTCCTTCAGCAACTGATCAACAAGGGCATAAAGCCGTGAGTACAAAGGTACTCAGCAAACCGTAGGGAATGGATGTAATATATTCATGCACGGCTTGACAAGGATGGCTATATGTTTCATTTGCAGAAAGTAGTAACTTGAATTGAAATACAATAAATAGATTTGAAAGCATATTTAGGAAAAGATAAATAAATAACTGATAGATCAACGATAGACAACAAAACAACAGTGAACTCCCCGTTCACATCCCAACAATTCCACATTCCACATTTTATGAAACACTCTATACCCCGTGTGAAATTCCCTGCTTTGTCCATGATCATGACGCGCTATTCGAATATTTTTACACTCTGCAGAGTTTGTACATCTTTACCCACAAGACATGAACATCTCTTTGTGCAAACGTTACTAACACACTTCCTTTGGTGTGTCGTAGAGATATCATGACAAAGCCTTTACAATGCACTCGCCTAAACTCGATGCGCTTCGCTAAGGTTTCGCCATTAGGGCCCCTCTTGCTTTTTGCGAATTTACCGTCCATCCCGGAACCCACACCACCAACTGGCAGTACTCAAGGCTAGACATTGCAAATTAATCAGCTAAGTCTGTCCCATTCTAGACATGTGGTAGTACGGTTAGGTCCAGTTCAATGGCGCACAAGATTAAATCCTTAAATTGTCTCAGGCAAGACATCCACATCTCAATGTGCTAGAAAGCACCCCCTGTACTGCACGATCGCTTGCCCGAGGGAAAACAATTCGTTCAACCAAGACCAATGGCAAACCCTGCCATGGTACAACAAGTTTGACAACAGTGGCTACCGACCACGATTCAATATCTCATTAAGTCAATAATAACATTTTTCAACATGTGATATGAATCCCAACGTATATCTAAGCATGTCTAAGCATAGCTACGATAACCCAATGTTGGTATAATGATTATGTCCAACTAGTAATGTCCTATCCTAGGTTTAACAATGGATACATGGCATACAATTAATCAAAGTGGCATAATGTCAACTAGGTATACATCTACTCCCATTAAATAAGCATTGATACCTAAAATAGCATGCAATTGTATAAAACAAATTACTTTGCAAACATAGGAACAATATGATCAAAGGATTACGACTTGCCTTGCTGATCTAGTGCTGAATCTTGATCTTCAAAGTCTTCACGGAGTGCCTAAGAAGATAGTGTCTGATAGAGGAAGCCAGTTTACCTCTCGTTTTTGGCAGAGTCTGCATGAAGCCATGGGAACTCATCTCGTGTTCAAGATCGCTTATCACCTCAAACCGATGGATGATCGAGTGTGAATCAGCTTCTTGAGGATATGTTAAGAGCTTGTGCCTTAACTTATGGTGCTAAGTGGGATAAACGTTTGCCCTATGCCGAAGTTTCGACAACAATAGTTATCAAGCCACCGCAAATGTCGCCTTTGAAGCCTTATATGGAAGAAAGTGCGTAACCCTCTCAACCGGAAGGAGTCGGAGAAAGACAATTGTTTGGCCCCGCCATACCGCAAGGAGCCAAGAGCAAGTCCAATTAATTCGAGATCGCTTGAAGATCGCCAAAGCCGATGTAAGAGTTATGCGATAATCGTCGAGAGATTTAAGTTTTGAGCCCAATGATTATGTGTATCTCGAGTCACCCTCTCAAAGGAGTTAAGAGATTTCAAGTAAAAGGAAAGCTTGCCCCTAGATATGTGGGACCGTTCAAAATCTTGGAACGAAGAGGCGAGGTTGCCTACAAGTTAGAATTGCCCCGCTTTTTGCCTAATCCATGATGTGTTCCATGTATCGCAGTTGAAGAAATGCCTATGTGTGCCAGAGGAACAGATGCCATTGGAAGCCATTGATTTGCAGGAGGATCTTACCTACAAGGAGCAACCAGTTAAAATTTTGGATATAGCAGAGCGTATCATGAGGAGCAAGATCATCCGTTTCTGCAAGGTCCAGTGGAGCAATCATTTAGAAGAGGAAGCTACTTGGGAGCGCGAAGAGGATTTGAAGTCTGAGTTTCCCCACCTATTCTCTAGCCAGCCTGAATCTCGGGGTCGACATTCCATTTAAGGGGGAGAGGTTTGTAACATCCCAAAATTTGAGTTTTGGAATGTTTGAATTCAAAAATAAACCATTTGCATTTTTCTTGAATTAATCCCAGCTTAATTTAATTTTTCTATTAATGAAAGGATTTAATTTTATTAAACTATTCATCAAAATAAAGATTATCAGTTTTAGTTGGGTTCATTGTGCTGCAAGGAATTTTTCTGTCTTTTTGGGGATTTTTCTGAATTTATTTGCACTTATTTGAATTCCTCGATTTTTCTTAAATTGGAAAATGTTTTTAAATCTAAAAAAAAGTCTTTCGGGCCGATTTTCCCCGTCGGCCCGTTTCTCCACCCAGCCTCAAACCACGCCACGCTTCGCTCGGCTCCACTCCACGCTTCGCACCAGCGCCACCGTTTTGCCGGCCGTCTGACGGCGCCACGCGTGTGGTGCGATGCAATGCGTCGCCGCTACCATAAACCCTAACCTTAGCCGCGCCAGGCCGAGTCCTCGCCACAGACGCCGCCTCAGATCCTCGGCTCGGGTCACGCCCCGAGACCCCTATTTAAGCCGCTGCCTCCCGAGGATCCTCCTCGCGCCGCTTCTTTGCCCTACCTTTACAGACGACGCCGCCGTCGGTCTGCGCGAGCTCGCCATTGTTTCGCTGCGTGCGAGACCTTCCATCGACAGATCTCCGCCGTCGGTCCTCCTCCGCCGCTGTTGCACCACCGAGCTCGCCGCATCGCCTTCTTTCGTGATCCGCGCCACCACGCCGACCGACGCTAAACCACCGTGGTGCCGCGTCGCCTTCCCGCTGTTGGTGAAGCTCGCGCCGCGCCATCGCCGTCCCGCCTTTGTTGGTTTCGCCGTCCGATCGCCAGCCGACGCTCCCGATCGCAACACGTTTTTCGCCGCCCGCGCCTTGTTCTCAGTCGCCCGATCCAATCGCAGCCATCATTGCGCCGACGCGGGCCTGCCTCGTCGGCCTGTGTCACCAGCACGATCATCGCCGTGATCACCGCCATGTCATCGCTATGCCACCGCCTATTCGCAAACCCGGTCCACCGTGGACCAGAGACAAATCCGTTATCTCGGTCCATGCACCGAGGGCTCACCTGTCAGCTTAATAGGATTTTCTGATTTATTTCTTTATTCGGGAAATTGATTGCTGACGTCAGCGTTGCGCAATAAATCGATTTTCTAGTACAAAAATAAATCCAGAAATTCCGAATTTCTGATTTTTAGTCTTTTTCTCTGATTAAATTTTCCAGAAGCTCGTTCTCCCTCATAGGAATTCCGATTGAGGCGATTCAAGTTTCTAAATTTTTCTAAAATCAAGATATATCTTCCAGAGCCATTTATTTTCAGTTTTGAGCTTGTTTGAATCTCTGTTTTGTATTTATTTGGTTTCGTTGCTTTCTTTTCCGGTAGACGCTAATTCCGAGGGAGCGAACGAAGACTTCGAAGACCAAGACTCAGCATTAGATCAGCAAGGCAAGTCGTAACCTTTGATCATATTGATCCTATGTTTGCAAAGTAATTTGTTTTATACAATTGCATGCTATTTATGTATCAATGTTTATTTCATGGGAGTAGATGTATACCTAGTTGACATTATACCACCTTGATTATTGGGATGCCATGTATCCATTGTTAAACCTAGGTTGGGATATTACTAGTTGGACATAATCATTATACCAACATTGGGTTATGGTAGCTATGCTTAGACATGCTTAGTTGTACAAAGGGATTCATGTCACACATTGAATAATGTTAATCTTGACTTAATGAGATATTGAATCGTGGCCGTTAGCCACTGTTGTAAAATTTGTTGTACCATGGCAGGGTTTGCCATTGGTCTTGGTTGAACGAATTGTTTTCCCTCGGGCAAGCGATCGTGCAGTACAGGGGGTGTTTTCTAGCACATTGGGATGTGGATGTCTTGCCTGAGACAACTTAAGGACTTAATCTTGTGCGCCATTGAACTGGGCCTAACCGTACTACCACATGTCTGGAATGGGACAGACCTAGCTGATTAATTTGCAATGTCTAGCCTTGAGTACTTGCCATTGGTGGCGTGGGTTCCGGATGGACGGGTAGATTCGCAAGGCGCAAGAGGGGCCCTAAGGGGCGAAACCTTAGCGGTAGTACCGAGTTTAGACAAAGGCATTGTAAAGGCTTTGTCATGATATCTCTGCGACACACCAAAGGAAGTGTGTTAAGATCGATTGCACAAAGAGATGATCATGTCTTGTGGGTAAAGTTGTACAACCTCTGCAGAGTGTAAAACTATTCGAATAGCCGTGTCCGCGGTCATGGACAAAGCCCGGGAATTTCACACGGGGTATAGAGTGTTTCATAAAATGTGGAATTTGGAATTGTTGGGATGTGAACGGGGAGTTCACTATTGTTTTGTTGTCTATCATTGATCTATCAATCATTTATTTATCTTTTCATAAATATGCTTTCAATCTATTTATTGTATTTCAATTCAAGTTATTGCTTTCTGCAAATGAAACATATAGCCATCCTTGTCAAGCCGCATGAATATATTACATCAATTCCTACACTTGTCGAGTACTTTTGTACTCACGGCTTTATGCCCTTGTTGATCGCTTCTGTCAAGGAGATAATGAGTATCATGAGGAGGAATTCTATGAAGACTACGTGGATTAGGAAGGCGTTCCCCAGACGATTGCCTGTGGCATGTCGAATGTCTCAAGTTATCTTTTCCGCTGCAATAATTATTTGTTTCTTAAGCCCTTAAGGCGTAATGGTGTAAACATTGACCATAAGGTCGTTTGCTTTATTTAATAATAATTTGCTTCTTCTTAGTTAATTCGTTGTATGGAATGGTATTTCATCTATGTTTCCATTGTGTGCTCTAGCGTGATCCTGGACTAGTGCAGTATACACAAAGGGTTTCGGATTTGCAAATCCGGGTCCCGACACGCTTCGACACCACGTCGAGGACCGACTTTAGCTCGGCGGTGTGCCCGTGTAGACCTTGGAGCCCCTAGGCGATTAGGCTCACCGCCTGTAAAGACCAAGGGAAGTCATGCGACGACTAAGAAGATTGATGATCACGAGCTTACTTACCTGGCTGAGCCCGCCCTCGAACTCGCGACGGAGAGACCTGACGACCCTGTCGTTTGGTCCAGCCGACTCCAGCTCGTTGCGACCCCCTGCCGAGGACGAGGTGGCTACATGGGCTCTCGATGGCATGGACTCAGTCCTACCCATCAAAGCCTCGACCTGGACCGCCTTGGTCGGCCCGTACCTCAGCTCGGTCGCAGAGACTAAGATCCTAGGGAAGAGCAGCGAAAAGTTAAGTTATAGGAAAGCATTGCAACGCAAAGGGACAAGAAATGTTGTCCTACCTGACTGGCCCACAGGAACCTTCGAGATGATCATGGCGGTCGGTGCCTTGACAGCACCCTCAGGAGCCTCGGCCTCACCGGTCGTAGTGGCCCCAACCTTGGGCTTGTTCCTGTTGGCCACGACTTCGACGGCCAGGGCGCCTTCGGCTCCACTTCCCGCGGTGACTTGGGCCTACCATGAGCGAGGGCGGCGGACCAGGAGGAACTTGTCCTCCTCCTCGGACTCGCTCTGGACAACGACCATGGTCAATGGCCGCCTACGACCAGACGCAACCACCGCAGCACCCTGGGTTTTATGACGCTCAAAGCGATCGAGGTTTTCCCAATGCCGCAATGAGCGCGAGCGAGCACTCAAGGTCTGCGGCGGAGAAAACAACTAAACAAGAGAAGAAATGGAACCTACGCTATGACCTAAAGGAGGTAAAAATCGCACATAACTGGATCGGAGCCTCCATCTCCTGTAGGTACATTGGGGATCTTGGTGCCCCGACTCCGCCATGACAGCCGGAGCGTCCCCTGTCCGGGCGCCCTGCGAGGGCAACCTTGCAACCCGCGGGGGCTCCGAGCTCCCCGCGGCGGCTGTACCAGCGCCCAGCACTGGGGACTTTGGTGTCTCCCTCGAGTCCGAGGTCCTTGCATGGCCACTGCTTTCTATTGCTGCTAGAGATGAGGGGAGGTCACAGACTGCAACAACCGAGAAATTGAGCTCGAGCGTTACTGGGCTCGGTCAAGGTGGCTTACCACAGCACGGTTGCCCCACTCGATGTGTTGCTTCTTCGGGGCGCTGGTCCCCGGGGTGTTTGGAGCCGGCCTCTTGCCCGACTTCTCGCCCTTGCCTGCTCCAGGCATCGACAGCATCCTCCTCGCTGTGTCCAAGAGCTCCTCATGCTCCTACAATTATGAAGCAAATGTCAGTACGAGCTCGAGCACTTCCGAGCTCAACCTTGGTGCGAGATGAGTTACCTCGCTGCTCCGCCTCAACACATTCTTGGGTACATGGTCGTCCGTGGCGTAGTTGAACGCCGCCTTCCCGAACATCTCAAATATCCTCGCCGCTATCCAAGACTCTGGCGGAGCTGCTGAGGAAAAGGGGAGCTGTCAGTTAACGCTCGGCCAAGCTCGAGTGTTCCCGAGCTCGAAGGGGCCTTACCGTTTGGACCCTCCTGGGTGAGGTCATCGTTCCCCTTTATCTTGAAGAACGGGTGCATCCCCTTCCTCAGAGGGAACACCCGATTGCGCAAGAAGTCGTAAGCGATGGCCTGGCCGGTGAGTCTGCACGTCGAGCAGATGTGGATGGCTATGACGGCGTCCTGGTCTGTCGCCAAGTCTTCAGGGTCGAGGGTCTGGCGCTTGCTATCGACGGGAGTCCCGTTGTACGCGAGCGCGCCGCCTTCACCCCTCTCCAGGTAGAACCACCTCTCAGTCCATGGCCCAAGGGAATCTCGAGCATGGATCGGGGGGTAGGAGCAAAGAAGCCCCGTCCGCATCCGGAAGTAGTGACACCTGACCACGGGGTCCTTCGAGATGCGGAACAAGGAATAGAAGTGGAAGAAAAGCGAGGGCCTGGAAGGATTCCCAGGAACCCCTCGCACAGGTGCGAAAAGATGGAGAGGAGAAAAATGGAATTGGGTACCAGACTGACCAACTCGATCTCGCATTGCACGAGAACCGCCGCTGCGAAGTCGCTCTCCGACGTCCGCAGACCAAAGAGCATGTATTGCTCGGTGCTGACAAGCTCGTCTGCCTGGAGTGCCCGGCAGCCGCCATGTCACCGGGTCCAGCATCTCCAGTGTCTCGAGCTCTTTCATTCGCTCCATGGTCATCATGCTCCTCCCGAATTTGGCCATGGATTTCAGCTAGGTTTTGGGTTAAGAGAGGAAGAGAAGGTCAGGAAGATGGGAGAGCGCTAGGGTTCGGTGCAAGAAGGATTTGGGGAATCCTCTGAGGAAGGCAACGGTTCGGGATTTAAAGGGCCCGACCATCGGAGCTAGCGCTGGATACGCCTCAAAAGGAGAGCCGCGGTTCCTGCGACGGGATTCAAAGCGCCGTGAGTTACTCCTCCCATTCCTCTGCCCGAAGACCGTGACGTCGAAGTCCGAGCATTTCCGGGCACGACCGCGGTGTGGATTTTCACGCGGTCCTGACCCGGGCTCAAGCTTGAGCGTTTTCGAGCTCGGATGGGGAACCGTCCCCTTCTCCAGGTCGTTAGACTCAAGGTCATCTCGAGCTTCAGGATCACCACTGGAGCCTCGGGGGCTAGCTGTCGAGGACTGGTTACCCCGCACAGGCAATGACCGTCGGGCTCGGGCTCACTCGACCAAGGACTGAGCTCACCCGACCAAGGCCCGAGCTCACCCGACCAAGGACTGAGCTCGCTTGATCAAGGATCTAGCTCGCTATTAAGGTCGAGCCCAGAAGACTCGGTCAGATCGCAGAAACCGGCGGTTACTGAGTCAAGGAGGGGCCTTAAAAGGTTGAGTTAAGGCGATCGTGGGCAACGGTTCCCAGCGCCATTATTGCTATGCTTCAATGCGCATCATGTCCGGATTTGGTGCCGCTCCCTTGAGAATCTCGCCCGGCCGTTTTTCTGTAATAAGCTAAGCAGTAGAGGTATAAAAATCTTCCCCTGAGCGGGGAGAGGAGAACAACACAGAGACATACACAACACGACACTACACACAGAACCAGTACTCGACCTCGGCTCGAGCACCCCTTGTATTCAACCACAGTACATCATCGTCTACCTTTCGTCTTCGGGCAAGACTGGAGTAGAGCTGTTACCCGTGCTGGGGGGCTAGAACCAGTGTAACTCCTCGCGTCAACCGCTCTCTTGTCCTCACCTTTAGCGACGACCAGAGTTCCTCCCCTCGGGCGAGCGCGATCTTGGGTTCCACTCCTACATCACTACCCCCTTCTTCTTGCGGTCAAGCGATTCCGATCGTCGACAAGTACCATACTCAACATAGTACACATAAAAAAGAAGCAAATAGATAATCACAAAACAAAAATATTTACATCACATCATGTTCATTACATCAAGTAGTGTTATCAATATAATCATCACTTTTCCTTGGAAAGGAATTTGATATTCTAAAAGTAATTAGCTATTACAGTAGCAACCTCTTTCCCTTTCTTCTTGATCTCTTCTAACTTTAAATTTTCCTCATAGAGTTTATACTGTAGCTTCTCTATCTCTTCTTTCTCCAACATTTCTTTTTTAGTAGAAGATTTCTACTCTTTAAGTTGTTTTTTTAAATCTAAAAATTTAGGAAAACAAATTATTAAGAACTATTCACACTTAATATAGAAAAGTTACTAGGGTAGATATTTAACTTATGTGTCCTTTTTATATTTCCCAAGAAGTGTGTCAAGCTCCTGAGTAAGCTTCTCATAAATTGTAAGGTTGAAAGAAAGCCTCTTGTTTTGCTCACGAAGGCGTTTACACTTTGTGACGACCTCTTTGAGACTATTATCCTTCGCTTTTAAGCTTTCTTTTGCTTGAATATGTTGGAACCTATAATCCTTGGCAATATTGTCAGTATAAATTACCAACATGTTCTCATACTTCTGAATAATCTAACCAGCAGATCTTTTTTCCAGTAGAACTCTATAAAGTAGCAAAAAGTTAAAAAAGGCAAAAAAAATGATTCATGTAGTTGAACAAGAATTTTTTTTATACGTACTTCTTGAATCTCGTAATCTTAGCATTCTTGGATGCATCTGCTTTTCGAAAATCGCTGATGCAAGCTTTCACCATGCCCAACCATTTCAGCTGTGTTATGAAAATGAAAGTATAACAAAAGCAGGTCAAATTTTTTTGTCTTTTCATTCTAAAATCTCAAGTCAAGAAATTATTTCCTTTCTCCTCAAATCTACAAGATTGTTTTCTGAGCCACTATAGCTGAAATCGGTTGGGATGGTGCGCTGGTTGACTCTTGCTTCCGCTGAATTGGTCTAGGCATTACTTGGTACAGAAGGTGGTCCCCATGCCACTAAGTTCAATAGTACACTAGCGGTAGTAAGTCATTATCAAGTAGTGTTAAGACCTCGTCGAACCGGTCCGAGCTTATTGTGGACTTGTAGTCACCACAACATTATTAGATTGGCCCATGCATAGCCGAACCTGGCCTATGGTTATCCTAGCCGTACTATTTTCTTTGATAAGAGTACATAGAGGACATACATCTACAGCAGCTCACACTAGAAATTTCATGTAGACATGAGGCCGGCGTTACGGAGCCCAGGCATGCCCCGTTCCCATTGAACACACGTGTGGAGTACTCTAACTAACAAAGGCACCATGCGCTGATCCTAGAGATTAAATATGGTGGATTGAAACAAACACCCTTCTCCCACCACCGAGCGACTAGGCTGTCCTTCTAGCCGTGCTACTTTCAAGCTCAAATAGCTTTCGATCTTTATGTGAAGTTTTATTACTTACTAGCAGAGTGTTCGTGTATAGCAACGTAATCCTAAACCTTACGTTTCATGCCACGAGAGGTTGGTTAAGAGTGTAACTCACATTACGCCAAAACCTGCAATAAATGACGGTCTATTTGTGGCAGTTTTTTTCGAACCGCCACAAATATAATTATCAGTAGCGGTTCGAGGATAGAACCGCCACTGATAACAAATACATCATTAGTGACGGTTCGAGGATAGAACCGCCACTGATACTATTGGATTTTCCGTGGCGGTTCTATCCTCGAACCAGTGGCGGTTCAAGGATAGAACCGCCACGGATAATATTATCAACCGCCGCTGATAATATTGCCTATAAATAGGTGGTCAGTAGCAGCACTGGTCTTCTTCCTCCCGAGAGAAAACCAAAAGTTCTAGTTTTCAGATTTCGTTTTCTCCAATTCTTGTGCTTGTACTTCCTTTAGTTGTTCCTTGGTGAGTTATTTTTTCTCCTGTCTTGATTTGTGTTAATCTTGTTACAATTTAATTTTTAAACCTAGTTTAATTAAGTTTTATATGTAGATGAGATGAAAAGTTTAGATTTTGTTTATTTTTATTTACCTACCATTTTGTAGTTGATGAATCTATTTCCTAGCTAGGTTCATTAGATGATGTTGTGTTCCTCTTATAGATGATGAATTATGATCAAGCATATATTTAATATAAATTGCATTTTAAGTTAATTTAGTAGATGACGAATTTATTATCTAGCTTCTTTAGATGATAAGTAATTACAATAGTTTTTTAATTACTATTAATTTGGTTCCATTAGTGTGGACATATACATCTTGCATATATTAAATTTATTTAATTAAGATTATTGGATATTAATATAAATGAAATTTTAGTTAATTTGGTAGGTGGGTGCTCATCATTTTTAGATGATGAATTTTTTTTTCTAGCTTCTTTATAAGATAAGTATTTAGATTAGTTTTTTAATTACTATTAATTTGGTTCCATTAGTGAACGGACATATACATCTTGCATATATTAAATTTATTTATTTAAGATTATTGGATATTAATATACATGAAATTTTACTTAATTTGGTAGGTGGGTGCTCATCATTTTTAGAGGATGAATTTATTATCTAGCTCCTTTAGATGATAAGTAATTAGATTAGTTTTTTAATTACTATTAATTTGGTTCCATTAGTGTGGACATATAATATACATCTTGCATATATTAAATTTATTTATTTAAGATTATTGGATATTAATATACATGAAATTTTAGTTAATTTGGTAGGTGGGTGCTCATCATTTTTAGATGATGAGTTTATTATCTAGCTCCTTTAGAGGATAAGTAATTAGATTAGTTTTTTAATTACTATTAATTTGGTTCCATTTGTGTGGACATATAATATACATCTTGCATGTATTAAATTTATTTATTTAAGATTATTGGATATTAATATACATGAAATTTTAGTTAATTTGGTAGGTGGGTGCTCATCATTTTTAGATGATGAATTTATTATCTAGCTCCTTTAGATGATAAGTAATTAGATTAGTTTTTTAATTACTATTAATTTGGTTCCATTAGTGTGCACATATAATATACATCTTGTATATATTAAATTGGTTTAATTAAGATTAGTGGATATTAATATACATGAAATTTTAGTTA
The DNA here is from genome assembly GCA_036346275.1 of Otatea glauca. Classification (NCBI taxonomy): domain Eukaryota; kingdom Viridiplantae; phylum Streptophyta; class Magnoliopsida; order Poales; family Poaceae; genus Otatea; species Otatea glauca. The sequence continues at coordinate 46,697,051 of CM070721.1, read as the reverse complement.
ATTTGGTAAGTGCTCATCATTTTTAGATGATGAATTTATTATCTAGCTCCTTTAGAAGATAAGTAATTAGATTAGTTTTTTAATCAATTTTTATATGTTAATTAATTTTAGATGGACCGGAGATGGTTGTACAATTTAAACTGCTTCTGTAGAGATTACATCGACGGGTATCTGCTTAAGAGCCACTGAGGAGAACAAGTTGCACAAGAAGACGGAGTACATACATTGTCCATGCATTGATTGCAAGAATGAGAAAATGTTTTCAGACAAAGAGCACATCCATTTGCACTTGATTCGAAGGGGTTTTGTACTTGGCTATACAAATTGGACAAGTCACAGTGAAGAGGAAAACATACATGAAGGTGATAACGTATTGGATGATGGAGAAGGCATTATGGCAGCTGACATCGGTTATGGATCTGATAAGGATAGGTTGGACACTGATGACGATAATAATCTTGCTCAGATGTTGCGCGATGCAGAAGGGAACTATGCTAGTCAGAGAGAGTTTAATCAATTCAAGGGTTTGTTGGACGACTCGGACACACCTTTGTTCCCGGGTTGCAAGGAGGAATACACAAAGTTGCACACCGTGCTTTCATATATATGAAATTGAAGGCAAGCAATGGTTGGTCCGATAAGAGTTTCACGGCGCTAGTACATCTCTTAGCCGACATGCTTCCAGATGGAAACGTATTGCCGATAACCACTTATTTAGCTAAGAAGGTTGTATGTCCATTGGGACTGGAAGTAGAAATAATACATGCTTGTCCAAACGATTGTATACTCTATCGCAAAGAGTATACAGACATGCATGTATGTCCGATGTGCAAATCATCGAGGTACAAGCGTAAAGGCCATGACAGCGAGGGCACCGTGGTGAAGAAAGGAGCTCCCACTAAAGTGGTGTGGTATTTACCAGTAATACCTTGGTTGAAGCATTTATTTGGAAACAAAAAGCATGCCCAATTGATGCGATAGCACTCAGAAGAGCGTAAAAAGGATGGAAAGCTGAGACACCCTGCTGATTCTGCGCAGTGGAGAACCATCGATAGGCTCTTTATGAAGGACTTCGGGAATGAACAGAGGAATATAAGGTTTGGGTTGAGTACGGATGGAATGAATCCTTTCGGTAACATGAGTAGTATTCATAGCACTTGGCCCGTGACTCTCTATATCTACAACCTTCCTCCTTGGTTGTGTATGAAATGAAAGTACATTATGATGTCGCTCCTTATCCAAGGGCCGAGACAACCTGGCAATGATATTGATGTATACCTACAACCATTGTTGGAAGATCTTGTGGTACTGTAGAACGAAGGTGTACAGGTATGGGATGAGTACAAGCGAGAGTACTTCATCCTACGCGCATTGTTGTTTTGCACCATCAATGATTTCCCTGCCCTTGGTAACCTATCCGTCAGATCGTAAAGGGGCCAAAGCATGCCCCCAGTGCATGGATGAAACCGCTAGTGTGTGGCTCAATAACTCGAGGAAAACTGTGTACATGCATCACCGTAGGTTCCTTTGAATGAATCACCCCTACCGCAATATGAAGAAACAATTCGATTGGACAAAAGAGGATGGTATAGCTCCTAGGCCTCGTTGTGGGGAAGAGGTATATGATATGGTTAAGGATATTAATGTCGTACTTGGAAAGGGAGATAGTAATAATAAATCGAGGTCTTGTACTGAGATGACCACGTGGAAGAAGAGATCGATATTTTGGAACTTGCCCTATTGGAAGGACTTAGAAGTTCGACACTGCATAGACGTCATGCACGAGAGAAAATGTATGTGATGACTTGATTGGTCTTTTCTTGAACATTCCTAGCAAAACTAAGGACTGATCAAGGCACGAAGGACCCGAAAGATATGAAAATCGAGTGAGCTACATCCTCAAGACACCGGAAAGGGCGACTTTACCTTCCCCACTTGATACACTCTATCCAAGAAAGAGAGAATGACCTCTGCAAATGATTGCATGGTGTGAAAGTTCCGTCCTACTCGCAAGCATCAAGTAACCGGTCTCGATGAAAGATTTGAAGTTAATCGCATGAAGTCTCATGATTGTCATGTGATGATGACACAAATGCTTCCTATTGCAATTAGAGGTATTTTGCCTGAAAAGGCCCGAGAGGCAATCATGAGGTTGTGTTTCTTCTTCAACATGATTTCACGAAGGTCATCGATCCCATCGGACTTTACGAATTGCGAATGATGTGGTCAAGACACTATGCCGCCTAGAGATGTATTTCCTCCATCATTTTTTGATATAATGGTTCATCTCATTGTTCACCTTGTGAATGAGATAAATGTATGTGGCCCCGTATTCCTGCATCAGATGTACCCGTTCCAAAGGTACATGAGTATCCTGAAGAAGTATGTACGCAATCGATCTCGGTCGGAGGGCTGCATTTTGGAAGGTTATGCAACTGAGGAGGTTATCGAGTTTTGCGTGGATTACATGGAGGGGGTGGAACTGGTAGAAGTGCCTGTATCTCGCCATGAGGGTAAGCTAGCTGGGAAAGGGACAATTGTAAGGAAATCAACAAATTCTTACGATCATGGATTGTTCGAAAAAGCTCATTTCACAGTCTTGCAACAGTCAATTGAGGTGTCCTCGTATATGGACATGCACAAGGATAAGCTATGAGAGAAAAATCGTGGACGATCAGAGGTTTGGGTAACAAAAGAGCATAACCGTTTGTTCAATCATTGGTTCAAAGAGCATATGACTGGGAAAGAAACGAGTGTTATGTTGAGGTGGTTGGCAAAAGGGCCATCAGGTACAATCTTGACATGGCAAGGATACGACATAAATGGATATACCTTTTACACGAGATATCAGGATAGCAAAAGCACTTACCGAAATAGTGGTGTCCGCATAGATGCTTATGACAACACAGGTAGTAAGAAGAGTAGCTTCTATGGGTTCATAGAAGAGATTTGGGGGCTCGACTATTGTATTTTTAAGATCCCGATGTTTCGGTGTCGTTGGGAACAACTCCCAAAGGGTGTCAAGGTGGACTAGTACGGCTTCACTACTGTGGACATCGAACATGTCAGATACAGAGACGAACCATTCGTACTTGCAAAGCAAGTAGCACAAGTCTTCTATGTAATCGACCCGGCAGATAAGAAGCACCATGTAGTTCTTCAGGGAAAAGGAAGGATCGTCGGAGTTGAGAATGTCGTGGATGAGGAAGAGTACAACCAGTTTGATGAGTTGCCTCCTTTCGTAGATGGCAACATCAGGCTCGAGGAAGAAACCACTCAGGAATCTACCTATCATCGCGACGATCATGAAGAAGGGCAAATTGTGAAAGAAAATAGTTAGCTACATACGAGTAATGGCAATGTGATGTAAACAATATGCATTTGTATGGAGTAATGGATGTAAACAATATGCATTTGTATGTGATGTAAACAATATGCATTTGTATGTGATGTAAACAATATGCATTTGTATGTAAATTAGTATTATATAGGGTATATTACTATATTAGGATTATATATGGTAATTAATATATTAGGATAATTATATCAGTGGCGGTTCTTCACAAGAACCACCACTAATAAACTTATCTATGGCGGTTCGTATAAAGAACCGTCACAGATAATATATGTATTAGTGGCGGTTTTTTATTTGAACCGCCACAGATAAGCGTATCAGTGGCGGTTCTTGTGAAGAACCGCCACAGATAACTGTATCAGTGGCGGTTCTTTTGAAGAACCGCCACTGATAATGTGCTCCATATATAAAATGGATACAGTCACTCTTCTCATCGAGTGCGCCCTAAACCCTAAACTCCCGCCGCTTCTGACGCGCCTTAAACCCCTCAACTCCCGCGCGCGCCGCGCATCGCCAGCCGCCGCGCCGACGCCACCCTCCCGACGACGCCGCTTCGCCGATGCCGCCACGGTCGTCGCCCCGACGCCCGCCAGCTCGCCCATGCTGCCGTCATCGCCATGTCTCCTTGGATACCACGCCCATGTCTTCGACGTCGACTCCAGTGCCTCCGTCACCACGCTCGAGGCCCCGTCCTCTGAGGTCTGGGGCATTCAATTCCACCCCAAGGTAGGCATTGGGTGATCCTACTTGACTTGCTGGCGATTGTGAGGTAGTTTTAACAGATTCGAGGGGGAGATGAATTGAAAGCTGTGGGATTCTAGTGAGATGGTGCGGTCGTCTTAGCTAATTCGAGCATAGAATGCCATGAAAATGGGGCGATGATCCGGATTTCATGAGTTTTTTTAAGATCTATTGTGGTTTTGGTAGTGTACCAATGGTGAAAACTAATTAAATGTGTGTGTGTGTGTTTTTAAGATTTGTGGTCGTTCCAATAGATTTCATTTCAGTATAGAATGCCATGAAAATGCGGCCTTGTTTGGCATTTTACGGTGGTTTTAGACTTTACCAAGTTTGGCGCATTTTGTGTAGTTAAAGAAAAACTACGGCACATGATCGATTAGTTTCAAGCTGCTCCAATCCGCCATTGACATTTTTGCAGTCATCACACAAATGATTAAGTAGGAGACCTGAAGAGGTTTTGTGGTTGTTAAATTAGGAAGGCAAGTTTGACCCTTTACTTGTTTGCTGCTGCTCATTGACCTGCATTTGTTAATTGTCGGTACAATGTCCCTTCATTCCTGGTTCTCTGGGTTTTTGTGATTACCTCGTTCACTATTTCTTTCAAAATTGTAGTAACTTTAGTAACTAGTAGGATGTATTTGTTAGAGCGATCAATCATGTGAAATTGAGCTAATTAGTAATAATTACATGTATTGTTGGCAAAGCATGTGTAACTGTTTGTTTGTCGGTTTATTGGCTTGGACTTTGATGATAATGCTGTATTATGCATTCTTGATGATTCTATTTGAGGATTGGTAGATAATTCTTTACTTTCAAATTGTCACTAAATTAAGTTGATGATGTATTAAATGAACTTAGTACATTATAGTCACATTTGGACAGTATGTGTGTTGATAAAAATAAGTAGTGAAGCTGTGATGAATTCATTTACACATTGCCTTGTCGATGCGATTCACCTTGTTGAAACTTGGAATTATGCCCTTGAGCCCTTAATTGATTTATATTTCGTCTTTGTTTCCTATGAGTATGCTTGCCATTACTGGCCAAACTTCACGCTTTTTGACACAATCAAGTCTAATTCAATAGAACCCGGTTCATGCTTGCATGGTCAACAACCAGTTTCACATGATTTTGATCCGTACACAGTTGATATATGGTAGTGGCCGATCATTTAGTCTTTTGTGCTGCGCTGTCTCTATATACCGTGATCGACTATGAAATATCAACATATGCTGCTTTGTCTAAAACCTAGACTACCAATATAATATTGTTAAACTGTAATAAATGATTTTAGCTAGCAGAAATGAAGGCAATCTGTCACTGAATTGTCCTGCTTTTCCAGTGGCCACACTTTGTCAATTTTAATGCTCTTTCCTTGATCTATTTATTAAATTGTCCTGCTTTTCTAGTGGCCTCACTTTGTCAATTTGAATGCTCTTTCCTTGATCTATTTATTGACATCTGAACTTTGAAATTCCATGAGATGATTCTATAGTAATTGACAAAAATTATGTTTCGGGTCGAACTGTAGTTCTAATGGAGCCCGAAACCGAACCTATAATGGAGGAGAGCCCGAGCAGGTACCTTACCCTCCACCCAACCACCGAAGGTGCCAAGGCCTCCACTGCTGTTGCAGATGATGCTCCTGTTGCAAGACGCCGAGGACGAGGGAAAAATAAGAAGCCTGAAGGCCGGTACACCATCTCAGAGGTCAGTGATACTGGGGCCCCTGTTGCACCGAGAAAATCAGCAGCAAAATACATGTCAACATGCGGGTACATCGTAAGGGATAAAGTGACAATCACCTATTCGGATTGGCATAAAGTGCCCCGAGCCACCAAAGAGGATCTGTGGACAGAGCTCAGAGAAACCTTCGAATTCCCCGAAGGAGCCGAAGAACGCGTGCGTCGAGACGCATTGATGACCATGGATGCGACGTGGAGAAACTTCAAGGCGAGGCTAAACATAAATTATGTGAAGCAAAACCGGTCAGCCATCAGAGAGTACCCAAGATTAGAACCATATTGGGATGAGTTTGTGGCGATGAAGCAATTCGAAGCAGCAAGGAAGTCCAGTGAGGACCACATTAGCATCGCAAGAAGGAATACTCACCCCTACAGACTTGGCACGAGTGGGTACGCGGGTAAAATTGCTCAATGGGAGAGGCAGGAATTAGAAGCGGTCCAATTGGCTGGAACAAGTCCCTTGATCGGACTACCAGACCGAGTGAAGCAATACGTGCTAGCGAGGGCAGATATCTTGTCTACTGGGGGTTTATCATTCAAGAGCAGCGAAGACGAAGTAATGACGCAAAGAGTTCATGAGTTTTACGCCCAGTCCACCCAAGGATCTTTTCACCCATAGAGGGAGAAAGACGAGCTAAAAATGGCCTTAGGAAACAAAGAGCACCCCAGTCGGACACGAGGCGTCGGGGTCAAGGTTCCATGGAGGAGTGGATTCCCTGAGCACGGAGACTCTTATAGGAGTCGAAAGAGGGCTAAAGAAGAGCGGGCTGAGAAGGAAATGGAAATGATGAAGGAAAGTGTTCTGCGAGAAATACAAGGCACTATTGAAGAACAAGTTGAACGACAAGTACAACAAGTCTTGAGCCAGTCGCAGGCCCACAACGTTCTCTCCAGCCCTACAGTGTCGTCACAAATATTCATGCGTCCCACACCATTGGCGTATGACAACAACCATTATCCTGTGGACGACATACAGGACTCCACACCCTGTCGCTCAACGTGCCCGTGATGAACATATTTGTACAGGCTGCTACAAGGGTAGTTTATCCGTGCCAAGAAGGGGGTCTCCTGCACAATACCCCGATAGCGCCAGGTTATGCAAAGGTCCAAGTGGACACGGTATTTGCACAGTTTGTTGAGATCGGACTGGAAAAACCCGCCAATGATGAGATAACTACTCTAGGAAGTGCCGTCCACTCATTCATCCAATGGCGCAAGCGTGACATCGTCTTGGACCATGCAGTACCATCCTCTCCTGCAGTACAATCCTCGCATCCATCACCAGCACCTGAGAGTGAAACGGGGAAGAAGCAAAATGAGGTAGAAAAGAAATGCATTGAGGACCCCATCAAGATGGCCACTGTTAGTACTCCAAAACAGAAACCTATAACACCTGGTACTTCAAATGACAAACCTACAACCTCTGATCCCAAAAATTGGCACATTAGACAAGCTGTATTAGCTAGATCAGGCGAGGCCAGGAACGAGTATGATGTCGTGCGACAAAAAAGTAAGGGCAAGGCGCAGTCTGATGACCAAGATGATCAACAAAGATTGAAATTCGAGGTAGGGATGAGATAACAACTCTAGGAAGTGCCGTCCACTCATTCATCCAGTGGCGTAAGCGTGACATCGTGTTGGACCATGCAGTGCCAGCCTCTCCTGCAGTATAATCCTCGCATCCGTCACCAGTACCTGAGAGTGAAACGGTGAAGAAGCAAGATGAGGTAGAAAAGAAATCCATTGAGGACCCCATAAAGATGGCCACTGTTAGTACTCCAAAGCAGAAACCTATAACACCTGGTACTTCAAAGGACAAACCTAGAAACCCTGATCCCAAAAATTGGCACATTAGACAAGCCGTATCAGCCAGATCAAGCGAAGCCAGGACCGAGTATGATGTCGTGCGACAAAAAAGTAAGGGCAAGGCGAAGTCTGATGACCAAGATAGTCAACAAAGATTGAAATTTGAGGTAGGGAAGCCCTTAGTCACCGCTTCAAAGTTAAAAAGTCTAACACCCATGATGCAGCGATTACATGCATGGTACATGGATCGATCCAACCAAGACGTACTCACGAAGGTGATCACTGCAACTTTCAGTGAGGAACATTTTCACCATGCAGGCTATGTCTACTTCTTAATAGAATTCGATAACTTGCACAACTTGTTCTATCACGACGCCCTCGACATATCTTTTTTGAGATGCTGGTCACTGTAAGTGTCTAATATATCAATCTTGGCCTACATTCACGTAATACCGATAAATGTTATGTCTAACTATTTCGTTATATAGATACGAGATGATTGAATTACGAAGAACCAAGGGGCCAGTGGGATTCCTCGACCCGGGAACGGTTTGCCAATCTGAAATCAAAAGAGCACCAAAGGAGGTTGAGGAGTACGTATATAAAGTTTTGATTAAACTACAAGACAAGGAGTTTATACTTTTACCATACCATTTTAAGTAAGTTCCTCACTAGCTAGTTAAATTACTCGTTTATTTCATTATTTACTCTGATGTAAGGACTAATGACTATGGCATCATGCATATGTATGTAGCTTCCACTGGATTCTCGTAATAATTCATCCAGAAAAGAGCAAGATGCTAATCATGGATCCATTGGATAAACCTAAAAAAGACTTTGAAGTGATGACACATTTAATAATTGAGGCGTTCAAAAGATATTGTCAGAAGAGCTCGAGATACCGCCCATACCACAAATCCCTTACAATCCGTACTAAGTTTCCGGTACGCACGCAAGGAATATTCTTATATCGTATTTCATAGTAAATAGCTCCTTCGATGACATCTTAGTTCATTCGATTTTTGCAGTGTCACAAGCAGCCGTGAGGAACAAATTTATGTGGATACTTCGTGTGCCAGTACATGCGCGAAATCTTATCGTGCACAATAAAAGACAATGACGTAGAGGTCAGTCATGCTGACATGACACATTGATTCGCGCCACTCAATTTCTATATACTCTCTTAATTTTGTTTTTTATACTTATAGCGCCTCAAGTTGTCTACGTTAGGACTGCTTCCTTCTGAAATCCAAGCCATTCAGGGCCAACTTGCCTACTTCATCATGAAGGAAATAATCAACAAAAAAGGTGAGTTTTATGACGAAGAAAACAACGATCCAGTCATCCATACTCTTGTCTCACAGCACGTGTCTCCAACCTCTGAAGACCCGTAGGCTTCTAGTTTACCTCCACTAGTTTAGGCTTTTGTTACTTCAATTATGTTTCATTACAAAGTGTAAATAACTCTTTGTTCCTTTCAAATGGGAACCCCTTCTTTTGTCAATGCCACTTCTTTATTAGTGGTTGTGCTAGTGTAGCATGTACTTTTCTCTTCTTCAGGAACACACACACATGCGAGTGACACTTCTAAATATTTCATGTGTTTGCCTTACATGGTTATTTTTTCATATGAAGTTATTTCTTGTGTTTGTAATAGTTTGATAAACTAACCAAGTGAAAAAATTACTGAAGAAATGTGTGGTTTTCTGAGTGAATCATGCTTTTCTTGCTCATCATGCTGGTTTCTTCTTTGAAACAATTGCTCATCAGGATCAAGTGCTTCATACACAAAAATAAAGATAAAAAACCAGAATAACTCTAGCATTGAGAAACTCATGGCTCAAAGAACAGAAGGACGCACTACTGATGGGCTTAGTGTCATGGTCATCGATGAAGATAAACATCATGCTAATTTAGCAAGGTCTATGCTCTGTAAACTCAACTTGTATGGTAAGCGCCATCAATTCCTACCAGCAATCCATGTTCTTTTTAAGAAGTAGATATTTTATTACTACTACTTTTTACATCCTTCATAATATTCCTCAGTCACTGATTCTGACTTTGCAATGGTCTGCATGCAGAAACTCTTTCTTTTATAGTTCTGAGAATTTTTTGTATTCAGAATAGACACTAAAAATTTTCCCTTTTTTTCAAGTGACAGTGTATTCAAGTCCCATAGAGGCACTCCGATGTCTTGAGAATCATGCACAAGATGTTGATTTCATTTTGGCAGCGGTGCACATGGAAGAGTTGAGTGGTTTTCAGTTCCTTGAAGTTGCCAGAGAGTTGCATAAAAACCTTCAAGTAATTAGTAAGTAGATAGAATCTTAGCTATTGTTTGTTATCTCCAATTCTTCTATGTCCAACATCCCGTTTTTATCTCTCTTGTATCTGACAGTTTTTTTTAAAATGATTATGCTAATAAATCTTACATTTGAACTAGTGATGTCAACTGTTGTTTGTTGATATGTTGCTACTTTCTATTATTGGAATCAAATCACATTTTCTTTAGGAAACAATAGGGTGAAACTAGCATACGCTAGAATGCTTTCCAACATTTTTTTTGAATAGAGAAACAGTATCATACTGTACTAGGTGTGAGTTGTCACCAAGAAAATCCAAATGGATGCTTCCTGTTCTTCCTATGTTTCCTCCTCTTCATGCTCCTGTGCTTTTGTCTTCATTTTCTTGGTTGTTATTCTTTGATGTTTAGATAAAAGTGTAAACATATAAATTCGGGCATAACTGAAACTAATATTTTATTCTTTTGGTGCACGCGCTCATCGTGATATATATACCCCACTGATAGGTGTGTATTGAATCGGTTGCAATTGACAAAGAATTGTACATAATGATACTGGCATGGCTAGCGCCGCCTGAGGCTAGCCACAAATGCCAGTTTTTTATTTTCGTGTGTGGGATTATCAGTGACGGTTCTATAAAAAAACCGCCACTGATACTAGGACTATCAGTGGCAGTTCTAACCAAAAACCGCCACTAATCATCCAAGTATCAGTGGCGGTTTTTGGGATAGAACCGCTACTGATATTTGAGTATCAGTGGCGGTTTTATAAAAAACCGCCACTGATACTTGGATGATTAGTGGCGGTTTTTGGCACGAACCGCCACTGATACCCGAATATCAGTGGCTGTTCTAGCCAAAAACCGCCACAAATACTGTTATCTGTGGCGGTTCTAGAACCGCCACTGTAACATCCCAAAATTTGAGTTTTGGAATGTTTGAATTCAAAAATAAGCCTTGTGCATTTCTCTTGAATTAATTCTAGCTTAATTTGAATTTTCCATTAAATGAAAGGATTTAATTTGACTAAACTATTCATCAAACTAAAGATTTTCAATTTTAGCTGGGTTCATTGTGCTCCAAGGAATTTTTTTGTATTTTTGGGGATTTTTCTGAATTTATTTGCTATTTATTTGAATTTATTTGATTTTATTTGAATTTCTGGATTTTTCTTAAATCGGAAAATGTTTTTAAATTTCCAAAAACCTCTCGGGCCGAATTTCCTCCGGCCCGCTCCGTTTTTCCCCACGCGGCCCGTTATTCCAGCCCATCGCCTCGGCCCAGCCGCTCCGCACGGCCCACCTCTCACGCGCAGCCAGCCCGCCAGCCCGCTCGGCGTTGGCCGCTCGATGCGTGGCACGTGTGCGGCCGAGATTGCGCCACGTCGTCGCCGCCCCGCGAAACCCTAACCCTAGCGCCGCTCGGAGTCCGGCCGCCGCACGACGTCGATCTCGGATTCCGCGCTCTACACGCCTTCCAAGATCGCTATTTAAGCGCTGCCCCGAGACTCCTTTGCTGCGCACGCACCGCGCGTCCTTCACCGTCGCCGAGAGCCCTCCGTCGACGAGATCTTCCTCGCCGGAGTCCGTCGCCCTTGCCGAAGCTTCCGCCGCCTTTTCCTTCGCCGCGCGTTGGTCTCCCGAGTTCCCGCGTCATCCTCTCCCGTTCCGCTTATCCGGGTCCGATCCGTCGCCATCAAGCCGTCGGCCGTGTCTTCTTCTCGAAGTCCGGTGAGCTCGCGCGCCGCCCGCCGTCCTCCTTCGCTAACCCCACCGTCCGATCTTTGAGCGACGCCGCGATCGCGCCACGTTCTTCGCCGCCACAGACTGCTTCCGCCATCCGATCCGGTGCCTCGCCAGATGAGCGACACGTGGCCGTCTGCGTCGGCCCCGTCGGCCGCGTCGCCGCCCGCGTGGTCGGCCGAGCCGTTCGTCGGCGCCACGCGTCGGCCGTCTGCGCCGGTGCACGTGAACCGGCGTAGTGCCGTGGACCCGATCCACCGTGAACCCGCTGACGTCGCGATTGCGCAATAAATCCTTTTCGAAGACAAAAATAAATCCAGAAATTCTGATTTTCTGTATTTTCTCTGAATTTAATCTTTCGGAGGCCCGTTCTCCCTCATACGAACTCCGATTGAGGTGATTCAAGTTTCTAATTTTTTCTAAAATCAAGATCTATCTTCCAGAGCCATTTATTTTCAGTTTTGAGCTTGTTTGAGTCTCTGTTTTGTATTTATTTGGTTTCGTTGCTTTCTTTTCCGGTAGACGCTAATCCCGAGGGAGCAAACGAAGACTTCGAAGACAAAGATTCAGCACTAGATCAGCAAGGCAAGTCGTAACCTTTGATCATATTGATCCTATGTTTGCAAAGTAATTTGTTTTATACACTTGCATGCTATTTTGTGTATCAATGCTTATTTAATGGGAGTAGATGTATACCTAGTTGACATTATGCCACCTTGATTAGTTGTATGTCATGTATCCATTGCTAGACCTAGGTTGGGACAATACTAGTTGGACATAATCATTATACCAACATTGGGTTACGTAACTATGCTTAGACATGCTTAGATATACGTTGGGATTCATGTCACATGTTGAATAATGTTAATCTTGACTTAATGAGATATTGAATCGTGGCCGTTAGCCACTGTTGTAAAATTTGTTGTACCATGGCGGGGTTTGCCATTGGTCTTGGTTGAACGAATTGTTTTCCCTCGGGCAAGTGATCGTGCAGTAAAGGGGGTGCTTTCTAGCACATTGGGATGTGGATGTCTTGCCTGAGACAACTTAAGGACTTAATCTTGTGCGCCATTGAACTGGGCCTAACCGTACTACCACATGTCTGGAATGGGACAGACCTAGCTGATTAATTTGCAATGTCTAGCCTTGAGTACTGCCAGTTGGTGGTGTGGGTTCCGGGATGGACGGGTAGATTCGCAAGGCGCAAGAGGGGCCCTAAGGGCGAAACCTTAGCGAGCGATCGAGTTTAGACGATGGCATTGTAAAGGCTTTGTCATGATCTCTCTGCCAACACACCAAAGGAAGTGTGCTTATTGCGCATGGCAACAAGAGCCGATCATGTCTTGTTGGTAAAGAAGTACAACCTCTGCAGAGTGTAAAGAAGTACAACCTCTGCAGAGTGTAAAACTATTCGAATAGCCGCGTCCGCGTTCATGGACAAGCCCGGGAATTTCACACGGGGTATAGAGTGTTTTATGAAATGTGGAATGTGGAATTGTTGGGATGTGAGCGGGAGTTCATGTTGTTTTGTTGTCTAAAGTTAATCTTCATAAATTTATTGGTTGATACTTGTTTTAGATGGTGTAGGGTGATGCCTCGCCATTACATGCTCATGTTGTCTACCATTGATCTACCATTATTTACTTATCTTTTCATAAATATGCTTTCAATCTATTTATTGTATTTTCAATTCAAGTTATTGCTTTATGCAAATGAACCATATAGCCATCCTTGTCAAGCCGTGCATGAAAATATTGCATCAATTCCCTACGGCTTGCTGAGTACTTTTGTACTCACGGCTTTATGCCCTTGTTGATCAGTTGCTGAAGGAGATAATGAATATCATGAGGAGGAATTCTATGAAGACTACGTGGATTAGGAAGGCGTTCCCCAGACGATTGCCTGTGGCATGTCGAATGGCTCAAGTTATCTTTTCCGCTGAAATAGTATTTGTTTCTTAAGCCTTAATGCATAATGGAGTAAACATTGACCATAAAGTCGTTTGCTTTATTCAATAATAATTTGCTTCTTCTTAGTTAATTCGTTGTATGGAATGATATTTCATCTATGTTTCCACTGTGTGCACTAGCGTGATCCTGGACTAGTGCAGTATACACAGAGGGTTTCGGATTTTCAAATCCGGGTCCCGACAGCCACTGATTATCAGTGGCACTAAATTTGTGGCGGTTCAAAAACCGTCACTGATGGCAGTTATGAACCGTCACAGATGGCCTTTTTCAAGGTAGTGTCAGAAAAAACTTCCATGGGTTGGAGAATTAATTTAATCTAGTCAAAGCCTGGTAACCTTCTAAAGTTCTTTTTTTAAACTACTAACCTAGCTAACCCACCAAATATATCTAGCCAAACAACATTTCAAACTATCTAATTTAATTACCACACACAAGAAATGGGTTAAGCTAACCCACCTAGGACAAAGTAGCTAACCTAGTTATTCTCTCTCATCACGAAAGAAAGTCATCCTTGAATGTGTCCAGTCCAATAGTGTCAATATAATTGTGACCAAAGATATTATTTAAAATATGTAGTTTTGATGTATGAAAATGCTATGAGTAAATTTATCACGAAAAATAATTTAATAACATTACACATTTGTAACTTTTCAAAAATATAATGATAAAATTTAGTGATCAAAATGGCATCTCGTTGATTTTGAAAACTCAAAAACGATTTTATTTTGTGACAGGTGGGAGTATTTTAATAAAAAAAGCCTTAGTTATCCAAGGCCATAAATTGGTATCAATTGATCCAACCCTAAATTGTGTTCTGATTTCATAGTGGCGATAATAGGTGCAGAGTGCATGTAGTATGTCCAATATTTGAGCACTTAATTAATTGGAACTTTCCTTGACTGGTCTGGCTAATAATTGTCATGTTTAATTGGTCTTGGGACAAGTTGGTTTCTTCTCCTACTAGAAAGAATTTCTAAAGAAGAGAGTCTTTATGATGTTATTCAGGAAAAATTGGAACAATCGAAATGACCTAACGCATGGTGGGGGACAGTTTCTCTGTGGAATGGTCAATCCGATCCCAAGAGGCTCTTTGGAACTCTCTGTTTCAATCTCGATAACCACCATCGAATGATGGAAAAGGTAAACGCATTATGAATTTTAAGGGTAAGTCCAGTCCACTACTACAGAATGGTACAACACTATCGCTTTATCTCATTCCTACGCAGAGTGCAAAGGTGGCATGTAAAAGAACTAGCACGATAGCCACTGAACCACATGAGGCCTCAGAGAATCCTTCAAAAAAGGCAAAGCTGACAGAGGCCACAGCGCCCCCTCAAACACATGAAAAGCCCCCTACCCCGACCTCGGAGACTCCTTCTATGCAGAAAGGAAAGTCGGTAGAGGCTACAAAGACCCCTCAAGATTTTAAGGCCTACGTACATGGAAAGCTCCTGATTGCAGCCAGCCAATTGAATACTCTAGGCAGGTAGACTCGCATGCTCCATGGATGGTACATTGATAGGGTAAATGAGACAGAGTGTCGTGTCGACTTCAATGTGAGGTATAGACATTTCCACCACGACGAGCATGGGACATTCCCAGTCAGTTTTGAGGATCTGTTCCATTTGTACCAACTGATAGCCATCGAAATTTCTACTGTACGATCCTGGACATTGTGAGTATTTCACCATACATCATGAGCTTATGACTTTTACAAGATTTCGCATTATGTTTTTTAACATTCAACACGAGTTGCGGGGCAATGAGGCAGCGAGCCATGACAAATTAACAACTAGTTGGGTTCGTCGACCCTGAGGTTATGTCTGCGACCATGGCTAGGCTTCAATCGGAGTTCGTTGTCGGCTACATCAAGGGGGCATTGCATGCTGAGTCAAAGAAGAACTTCATTCCATTCCCTTACCACGAGGAGTAAGTAGTACTTTAACCTTCAATTACTTGTACGCACTTAAACCGTATGTGAACTTATTTCATTGCACTGCATACCATTTAATAAGTAACCATTGGGTTCTACTCGTCCTCATTCCGAGTGAAAACAAAGTCTATACTTTTAACTCGATCGACAAGAGACCGATGGCCTACGCGATCTAACCTCCTAAGCATATATAGGATTTTTTTCTGACATCAATCTTCATTTGTTAATTTCTTTTTCTTTCTTCACAGTGTCATCAACAGAGCAGCGATGACCTGTGCTGCTTCTACGTCATACATCACATGTTGATCGTGGTCGGTGGCACATACCTTTTCCCTAAGGTATATGTACATGCATAATAATACACTTAGCCTTTTGCATACAAATTTTAAAACTTAAATTAGTGCACTCATTTCTATTTTGTAGAACATCGATATCCCCTAGAAGAGCTTACAGAGCAAAGAACTCAACAAATTACGAGACCATTTATGCAAGTGGTACTGGTTAGAAGTTATATCGGAGGAAGGTAGGTTTAGAGATCCTGAAGGCTCCTACTAGTCTATATGTAAACAATATTAATTATATATGTCAACGCGATATGCATGTGTACTGACTGTTAAGCATGTTTATATTCAATATTGTGAGCGAATGTGATATGTGTGTTGTAATAAAGTGTTTGTGTTCTATGAATGTGATATGTGCATATTGTGCATAATCTGTGCTAGCTGTGTGAATGTGATATGTGTGCATATTATGTGTAATATGTGCTATTTTTGGGAGGGTGGACAGATGAGAAACAACACACACCCTCATCACAATCGGTTCTTTATAAGAAGCGAAAGTTATGATGGCGTCATCACTATCGGTTCTTTGTAAGAAACGATAGTGATGAGAGCCTCATCACTATCAGTTCTTTATAAAAAGCGATAATTATGATGCCCTCATCACTATCAGTTCAGAGATAGAAGCAATAGTGATGATGCCTTTATCACAATCGGGTGAAAACCGACTGTGATAGCTCTGCCTCATCACTGTTTAATGACCTTGTATCGCCACTAGAATCGACTGTGATGATGAAAATGAACTGATTGTGATGTGCATTCTTGTAGTAGTGAAACGAGTTGCCAACAAGTATTTATGAAGCTCAAAAACTACTATGTCCCATGGGAATGGAAATAGAAAGGATACATGCATGTCCGAATGGTTGCATCTTATACCGTAACGCGTATAAGGAATTGCACGTTTGTCCAGTTTGTGATGTACCCAAATACAAACAAAAGGAGAAGTGTAATAACAAGAAGCGTAAGAGCCGAGGCGACGATGGTGAAGAGGTCAACAAAGGTGCACTAACCAAGGTATTGTGGTACTTGCCCATCATTCCCCGTTTGGAGCGGTTGTTTGCAAATCCCAAAGAGGCAAAATTGTTACGTTGGCATTATGAATCTCAAAAGGAAGATGGAAAAGCTGAGATGCCCCGCTAATTTGGCTCAATGGAGAAATATTAATTGGAAACAAGAGGAGTTTGGTGTCGAGATGAGGAACATAAGATTTGGATTGAGTACCGATGGAATGAATCTATTTAGTAATATTAGCAGTCGTCACAGCACTTGGCTAGTTCTGTTTTGTATCTACAATCTCCCTCCTTGGTTGTGTATGAAACAGAAGTACATCGTGATGTCGTTACTAATTTTGGGACCCAAACAGCCAGAAAATGATATTGATGTGTACCTAGCACCACTGATTAAAGATTTGGTAAAATTGTGGAACAACGGGGTCGCGGCGTGGGATGCATACAAAAGAGAGAACTTCACCCTATGGGCCATGATATTTTGCTCCATAAATGATTTCACGGATCTTGGTAATTTGGCGGGCTACAGTACGAAGGTAGTCAAAGAGTGTCCTATTGGTGAAGAGGAGACTGAGAGTTTGTGCCTGTCGAATTCGAAGAAAACTGTGTACATGGGTCACTATAGCTTTCTATCTCGAAGTCATCGATACCGTAAGATGAATGACAAATTTGATGGGAAGAGAGAAGTTCGCTCGGCCCCTCAGCCTATGAGTGGAAGGCAAGTATATTCACGCGTGGAGGATATCCATGTTTAATATAGAAAGAGCCATAAATCTATTCGTCCCAGACGCATTTGGAAGAAGAGTTCAATATTTTGTGACTTACCATACTAGAAGGAGTTAAATATCCGGCATTGTATTGATGTAATGCACGTTGAGAAGAATGTTTGCGATAATTTGGTTGGCATCCTGTTGAACATACCTAGGAAGACCAAGGATGGTGTGAATGCTCACCGCGACATGGCCTACATGGCAATCAGGCCCAAGCTCGTAGTGATAGAGGAGGATAAAAAGGTCTGTATATCCTCGCTGCATGCTACACCTTGTCCAAGAAGGAGAAAGAAGACCTCTGCAAGTGTTTACAAGGTATTAAAGTTTCATCGGGCTTCTCAACAAACATTCAAAAGGTTGTGTCCATGGATGATTCGAAGTAGCTTGGTATAAAGTCTCACGACTCTCATGTCTTGATAACTGAAGGATTGAGATGGCGATAAGAGGGGGGTGAATGATCTCAAATAAATTTTTCCCCAATATAAAATAATCTAAACAAACCCTCAAAGAGAAACACTCAAAGAAAGCAAATGAAATGAGCCAGCTGTTATGTATGGCCGATGCTACCGCTGGGAGGCAGGTAGCACGGAGGCCGGTAGTACCGCACAACGGGCAGTAGCACCGGGCTCAAGAATAGCAACAAGAACAGAGGCTGAAAACAAAATGTCTCAAAAGACAATTTTGAGGAATTTTTTGATCGGCTGGACAAAAACACACAAAACTTGGTAGATGTACTCCTAAGGATGTGAGGAACTCATTCCAGCCTTCAATCACAAGGATAGATGTCAAAGTTTCGATCTTTTTACCCGTGAAGGAAGAAAACACAAAGTTTGAGCAAAACTTAAGAGCTTGATCTAAGACTTGCTCGTGGGGTTTTGATGATCAAGATGGTCTTGGATAACATCCCACACATCACAGCAAGAAAGAACACAAGTTCAAAACCCCTCAAACGCAAAACCGGTTTTTTGTAAGAAGAATGCATGGATTGCCTAGATGATTGGGATATTGATCTAAAGAAGATTCATCCATCAATCAACATCCTCGGCACAAGAAGCAAAAGAATTTTAGAAGGAGAGGAGGCAAATCCAAAAGCATGTAGAAGGAGAGGAGGCAAATCCAAATTACATGAATGTAAATTGCAAGAATTTTAGTGCGGAATTTAAACTCTGAATTTAAATGCGTAAAGTAAATTAAAACATAATAGAAAATGATTTGCATTTCTGGAAGGGAGGTTTCGAAAGTCACACAACAAGGTGGGCAAAAACTCAAAGAAGCCAAAACCTCTAAAACCTTCAAGAGGAGGAAGGACACCACTCCCCCTCTATTTATACTACTCTTAGGCCATCTACCACCCTTGGATGAGTCCCTCAATCCTAATGCACTCCATCAAGGGCTAGGATTGACCCACTCACACAGCCAAGAAAGGGCTAACCCAAAACCCACCAAACAAATCGGGTTTTCTTGCACGGTTTTCAAAGCACACTAACTAGACCTGCTATCCTATCAAATAGACCGTGATCCAACGCCCCTCATTGATCCACGGAGCGTCTAGCTAGCATCTCGTCTGTTCCTTATCTTCTAGGCTTGCACTGACTCCGTGTCCGATCATCTTCTGGCGATCCCCGACCGTCTACACCTCTGGCGCACCTCGCCTAGTCTCGATCATCCTCCACCTCACCATGACCTAGCACCGTTGTCCTGCAACCATCAAAAACATGGAAACACATCACATAGAAATGTCCAAAAAGATATGCAATGAAATCCATCAAAATCACAAGTTTTAATGCATTCTCGCTCACAAAGGGCCGGTCCTACCATTCCCAAGCCGGTAGCACCGCCCTACAGCCGAAATAGAGAGAGGATGCTCTCTGGAATTTTCACACCGGCCATTTGGGCCGGTGCTACCACTCGGCCGGTAGCACCGGGCTGCCATGGGCGGTAGCACCGGACCGCTAGAATGCCCAAAATTCATCCTTCTGGAATTTTCACATCGACAATTTGGGCAGGTGCTACCGCTCGGCCGGTAGCACCGGCTTGCCTAATCCCCTAAAAACACCCTCTTGGGTTTTTCCGCACCGCCTTGGGTCTGGTGCTACCGCTCGGCCGGTAGCACCGCGCTACCATGACCAGTAGCACCGGGAAAAACAAACAGAACTCAAATTGCTTCAAATTGAAAATCCAATTCAAATCAAACTCAAACCAGAGCATACCAAGCTCAAATTTATTGAAATACTCATCACAAACATGGCTAGACCTCCACAAGGTCTTTCAATCTCCCCGTTAAGTATATTGACAAACAACACAAAAGGTATAAATTTGAGTTTGAAGAAGGAAGGAAGAAAGTAATTTAGATGCAAAGCCAAACTTGATCCAAGAAAATAGGAAATGAGATCATGACCAAGTTGGGGAAAAGGATTTTAGGCAATTCTTATGAAAAAGCAAGTTTTCCACAAAAGCTCTAAAATCCAATAAGAGTTCACAAATGTTTTTTATTATTAAGATTTAGCAAGTTTTCACCAAAATCATAATATATCCAAAATGCAGACCCATTTTTTTATTGATGCCTTTTCTACATTTTCTCCTCCTTTTGGCAATATAGGCATTAAGATTGTTATATTTTCTTTCTCTTTGACATGGATGTATGAAATGCATCTAAAGAGCTTTGAACATTATCCAAGTGATTATTATGACAAGATATGACACCAAGCTTATTAATGTCAGATTAGACTAAACTAAGACATGTCCAAGTGCAAACAAATTTTACTAGCAAGCTTAGTTTAGAAAATGTCATTTTTAGCAAGATTTGACAAGTGCAAAACTTAGCAATAGTTTCAAAACTAGAAGCAAAACCACTCAAAGTATAAAATAAAAACCCTAGAGTTCAACCTACTCAACACTTTGGGGAATCTTGAAGTGCATATAAGGTCCTTTTAGCTCATTTTTCAATTAATGCAATTTTTTTAAGACTTTGAAAGATATAGCGGGGTGCAAATGTTTGACATAATTTACATTCTTTATCCACTTATTTTTTTATTTGTATTGTTTTTAAAGCAATTTACTCAAGCCATATTCGACCATCTCAAGAAGAACTCTTAAGATGATGGTCTCGGTCATACACAATGCATTCCAAGTTTATCCCAAGTGCAATAGGATGCTATCTTGTGAATGTAAGGTATTAAGTATATTGTGCACAAATAGAGTCATTTTTGCTTAATTTTTATTTTAGCACATTGATTTATGAGCAAAAGAAGGACTCAAGTATGGATCAAGCAAGTTTCACCCAAGTTTCTATAGGGACTCTAGAGAATTCCCAAATTTCACAAATCATGGCTAATACTCCTAGAGAAGAAACTTTAGCAAGTAAAAGCAACATGCTTCATCAAGTTTTTCATTTAAAGCTTTAACTTTTCAAAAAAAATTAACAAGCTTAGCAAGATAAATGAACTTGGACAAATCTAAGCTAGCATTTTTCTTCATAGAAGGGCATGATGCGTAGCATGAAAAATAGCTCATTTGCATAATAGACAAATCTCATTAAATAGAAAATGAAGTCTATATACAATGCATGAACAGATTCCCAAACTCCCCCTCAACAAATGAAACAAATTTAGGCATAAATCTGGTTAAAATGAGTTATTAGCAGAATTAGGCGTAAGGAAAACCCAAATGAACTCAATAGAAACCAGAAAATAGAATGAGGAGAAGATGTCGAGAAAAATGTAAACTGGGTGGCTATAGAGCATAAAAAAGATAGCAGAGAACACTATGGCTCAGACTCGCTCTCATCTTCCACAATGATTGACACAGGGAAGCTAACTCTAGATCCAAGCTAAGGAGTGCACACAGACCTTGTCTACCCAGGGGCCCAACACCTGCTAGACTTATAAGACTGTGAGGGAACTCAACCTAGAAAGAAGAGAGAATAACTAATTGTGCATGATAGCGACCTATAGCATAAGATGAGAGGTCCATGCAAATCATGACACAAGTCTAGGTGAAGTGAACTCACAACTCTAGAAATAAGCCCAATATCACCCAGAAAAAGAAAGGAAATGTGGAAAGAAAACTTATATATAATACATAATATACAAACCAGCTCCCCCTCACAATAAGCCGTTAGGGCACACGATTTCAAGCTTACTCCTCAAGGCAACAAACCTAGAGCTATCCGAAGGCTTGGTAAAGATATTAGCTAACTAGTGGTCACTCTCTACAAACTGGAGCACTATATCCCCTTTTTCCACATGGTATCTAAGGAAGTGATATCTAATATCAATGTGCTTGGTTTGGGAATGCTGCACTGTGTTCTTTGCAATGCAGATAGCAGAAGTGTTGTCACAGAAAAGTGGAACACTCTCTATCTCTAACCCAAAGTCTCGCAAGGTCGATCTCATCCAGAGAACCTGACTACAACAACTGGCTGCAGCAACATACTCGGCCTCAGCGGTGGACTATGAAACTCCAAACTGCTTCTATAAGACCAAGAAATAAGAGAAGTGCCAATAAATTGGTAAGTGATAGAAGTGCTCTTCCTATCTATCTTATAGCCAGTAAAGCCTGTATCGAAAAAGGCTCTAAGGGACAAACAAGAAGAAGAAGTGAACCAAACACCATAGTCAAGGGTAGCTCGAAGATACCTGAAGATGTGATTCACCGCTTGGTAGTGAGAGACGCGAGAAGAAGCCTAAAATTGAGCACACAGACACACAACAAAGTGTATGTCCGACCTCAAAGCAGTGAGATATAGGAGGGAGCCGATCATGCTCATGAAATCCTTTTGATCAACTGGCTCACCATCCTCATCAAGCTTGAGGAAAGTAGTGGTGGCCATAGGAGTCATCACCGGCTTCCCTTCAGACATGTCGAAGCATCTCAGGAGGTCCCGGGTTTACTTCCCTTGATGCAAGAAGGTGCCCTCCCGAGTCTGCTTGATCTGGAAGCCGAGGAAGTAGCTCAACTCGCCCATTATGCTCATCTCTAACTCTGTGCTCATCACATCTGAAAATTGAGACACAAGAGAGTGTGAAGAGCCACCAAAGATAATATCGTCCACATAAATCTGGACAAGAAAATAATAAGAATCTTCGTGTTTGATGAACAGAGTCTTGTCTACTATACCCATTTTGAAACATGACTGAGAAGGTAGGACTTAAGCCTCTCATACCAAGCTCTAGGGGCCTGCTTAAGTCCATACAAAGCTTTAGAAAGCTTGAAGACATGGTTTGGGTAATTGGGTTTCTCGAATTCTAGAGGCTGTCTGATATACACCTCTTCCTCAATATACCCATTGAGGAATGCACTCTTGACATCCATTTGATAAAGCTTGAAGCACTTGGATGCAGAGAATGCGAGCAGGATCCTAATAGCCTCTAGTCTAGCTACAAGGGCAAAGGTCTCCTCAAAGTCAAGATCCTCAACCTGAGAAAAGCCTTGTGCAACTAGCCTAACCTTGTTTCTAATGAAAACTCCATCCTCACTCCGTTTGTTCTTGAACACCCACTTGGTCCCAATGACATTATGACCAAATGGGGGCTCGACAAGCTACCAAACCTTGTTCCTCTTGAAGTTCTCAAGTTCCTCATGCTTCGCATTAATCCATGACTCATCGGATAATGCATGAGAAACATCCTTCGGCTCGAATGAGGCAACCAAGACTGAGTGGAGGTAGAAAGAAGATAAGCCTGATTTTGAGTGCGTCACGCTCAAATAGATCACCAATAATCTGATCAGGTGGATGAGAAAGATGAATACGATGGGGAGGTCCAGAAGCAAAAGTGGCCTCTACCTCATTCATAGAAAAGGTAGCATCAGAGCCACTAGCTGCATGAGAGTCAGAAGGCAAGGGCTAGTCTCCATGAGGTGTAAAAATGGAAACTGGAGGCACCTCAGGTGTAGAGGGAACTAGATCAGGTGGAACACCATCATCTCCAACATCCTCATCCTCTACAAAGATGGTCTCGGAGAGGGAAGAAAAGCCTGAAATGTCAGGTCTAGCTCCTAGGCTATCCTTATCAAAGGTCAACTCACAGGTCTCTATGATCCTATTCGCATCACAACTCCAGACCCTATAGCTACGAGAAGAAGTCGAGTAACTTAGAAAAATACTATAAGAGGAGCGAGATTCAAACTTATCCAGGTTACCAGACTTCAAGATGAAACACTTGTAACCAAACACACAAAAATGAGAAACACTGGGCTTTCGCCCATACCTCAACTCGTAAGAAGTGCGGTGCAAATGTGCTCTCAAGAAAACTCAATTAGACACATGGCAAGCAGTAGCTAAAGCCTCAGCCAAAACTTCCTAGGAATGCTGTACTCATCTAGCATCGTCCTGGCCATCTCAACCAGGGTCCTGTTCTTCCTTTCCACTACGCCATTTTGCTGATGGATGTAGGGAGAAGAGAACTAATACTCTAAGCCAAACTCCACACAGAAACACTCAAAGTAGGAGTTCTTGAACTCCATTCCATTGTCACTGTCTATAGCTCGTAAGGCACCACGAAGCTCAAGAAACAACCTATGAACCAAACCCCTAAAATGGGTAAAAGACTCATCTTTCGAGGTCATGAAAAACACCCAAGAATACCTCGAAAAATTATCAACAATGACAAGAACATAGGGATGAAAACGGAAACGGAATTTCCGACCGTTTCGGGGAAAAACGGAAATGGAAGCTCTATTTTTGGAAACGAAAATGGAAAATGTCGGTACGGAAATGGAAATGGAAATTTTTTGTCAGAAACGGAAACGAAAACAGGAGAGCCATTTCTGTCGGAAACGGAAACTGAATCGGAAATTTCGTATAAGTGAAACAGGAAATTCTGTCGAAAATTGGCCCACTTGGCCCAAAATGGAGAATGGAGAGTTTACATTTATTTTCAAATTAAAATAATTTTAGAAATACAAATGGCTTTATAGAAAATATCATATAGAGTTCAAAAATTTCAAAAAAAATTCTCAGAAATACTTTGGAACATTTTCAACCCAGGAAAATTATTTCTAGCATAATTTGTTCTTCAATTTTCATGATTAAATTAATTATATAAATCTAAAAAATAGCAAAATGGCATTTATAAACTCCAGAAAATCCAGGATAAATCTCAGAAAATCATACAGGAACATTGAATGATAATATGCAAATTTTAGGGCATTACATATTTATTGTTGGAGGACCAAGAGGATGTCGATGATAATGATATTATGGAGGAGGACATGATGATCTGATCTGGGGGACAAATAGCGGGCCTTCAACTAACAAACTTGAAAAAAAAAACTTTTCTAGTGATATCGGTAAATATAACATTATTCTTGTATCCACCTTTGAGGTGGAATGAGTTACATTGTTTTTGCGGTCATGTATACTGTGATCATGTACTATGTTCTTGTGGAATTTCCCAGTTTCGTTTCCATATCCGCTCCGTTCCGTTATGTATCCGTTTCCATCACTATTCACTTTCATATCCGTTTCCGGGGTTTTCAATTTCGTTTCCGTTACCGGTAAAATATGTGGAAACGGAAACAGAACGATCATTTACCGACCATTTCCGTTCCGTTTTCATCCCTACAAGAACATACCACTTCCCACCTGTTGACTGCACTCTAGTTGGACCAACAGTGTCCATATGTAAGAGCTGTCCTGATTCATCAGTCATCACAATAGTGACTGAGGGATGAGAAGCAGCAACCATCTTGCCATGTTGGCAAAGAAAGCAAACTAAGTCTTTGACCATCTTGAGTTTAGGCAAACCACGAATTAGATTATGGTTGCTAACCCGGATCAAATGGTCAATACCGATGTGACCTAATCTCCTATGCTAGAAGGAGAGATCACGGGACTCAGAAGTAATCAAACAACGAAGAGAAACTCTAGAAGAAGCAAAAAAATTAGCACGGAAGACTCCCAAAACTAGAAATCCCCCAAACTAATTCCCCTGATGAATCAAGAATTCTACAGGCACTACTCTTAAAGCTTACCTCGAAAGAGTCATTGATAAGCTGAGAGACAGAAAGAAAATTATTTTGCAACTTACTCACTAAGGCAACATCTTTAAGAAAGAAATTGTCATTAATGCATACGGTACCTTTTGCAATGGCTCTACCTGAAGAAGCATCCCCAAAAGTAATCAACTCATCACCGAGAGCTCGGACTAGGGAAGAGAACTAACGAGAGTCTCCGGTCACATGGCGAGAACAAACGAAGTCAACAATCCAAACCTCTCCCTTCCCCATCCTGTGGACCTGTGTCAACGACAAAGAGAGAGAGACGACTCAAAACTGGGACAAATAAGAGCAGATCTGGGCACCCAATACTGAATCACATAGCGTCTCGAAGTACCATCCACATGAGCAAAAGACTGGACTCTAGTGTCTCTCTAACACTCTACTCTCACAAGATCTGAAGCAGCTCTAGCAGAAAATTTGGAGGCTGAAACTGGGTTGCCTCGCCGTGGTGCAAAGGCCAGACCATCCCAATTAGGCTGCCCAAATCTCTTACCAGAAAACACTTCACGCCACTGATATCTACCTTGATGAGAACCACGAGGAATATCAAAAGGACGACGAAAAGACTAACCACAAGAAGCTCTAGGACGAAAACTCGACTGAACAGCATGAAAACCGAGTCATTAAAGCTGCCCAAAAACAGGTGACTTTCAAACCTGTCTAGTAGCAGTGTGTGTCTTAGGAGCACTCAGAGTCTAGGGATAACCCTGAATACCCCTAAGAGCAGCAACACGCTCACGCCTTGTGACCTTGGCGTGCTTGAAGCAGAAATCTACCAAATGTCCATCCTTCTAACAGAAGGTGCATGTATACTTCGCCTTACCAGAGGTAGAAGTAGCAGGTGAAACAACCTTCTAATCAGAGATCCCATGGACAACCCCAGCAGATCTAAACAAAGTGGTACTCACTTTGGGAGCTAGGATGATCTCACCACTCTTGGAGCCATGCACAATGATGGGAGGATGCGCCCGAACGTGCTCGAAGTAGTCAAATCTTAGACCCCAATTAAATCGGCTAATCTTGGATTGGTCTAAAATGAGATTGACCTTCTTCTTGCCTCCTAAAAACTTCTCACGAGTGCTCATGAGATACTCACACTCCTAGAAGAAAGAGGAATAGGAAGAACATGGGGAAGAGGAAGAAGAAAAGCCAGATAAGGAAGAACTACCAGCACGTGCATTTTTCTTCCTCAGCATGGCTGCCTCAACTTTCAGGGTCTCACAAGAAATGAAAGGGACATTTCTAATCCTAAGGGTCTGGTCTTCAAATTTCTTCCTAAATTCGACTTGGATTTCATCCAAGTCCCCCTAAATCACAGCACATCACAAGCAATTTTCTTGTGACTTATCTAGTAAGTCCTTAGTAAGTTTAGCACACTTGATATTTAGAGATTCATTGTCAAGTTTTAGTTGCCTATAGCCCTCACATGAGCTGACTGAGTCCTTAGAAGCATGCAATTCAAATTCATTATTTCTAGAAGATAGCTTTCTAAGGTGAGTGCTCATGGCATAAATTTCAGCAAGCAATTTAGTGTAATTAGCACAAGATGCACTAGTGTGAGTATGAAGAAAACTAGCATCTATAGGAATGGAATCAACAGAATCATTGCTAGCATTCTTCAACCTAAGACTATCTAGTTCAGTCAACACACTATCATGCATAGTCCTTAGGTTCTCTAGCTCCACAAGTAGGGCATCACACAAATAACAGTTATCAGTGACTCAAGAGGGAGAAAATATAAGAGAAGCTAACTCCCGAGTCAAGGAACCTACATCCTTTTCTAATTCTATACACCTAGCTCTAGCTCTAGCATAAAATTTCTCTAATTTGCTGAAAGCTTCATTGAGCTGGTTATAGGAGGGTACCTCGTTCGTGTCGCTGATGCTGTTGGCATCCGCCATGAAGCACATCCCGGTGATGTCGTCACTGCCTTTGGTCTTCTCTTGCGGATCATCCTCGCCCTCGCTGCTCTAGGTCTCCGTGTCGGAGAGGTCGATGTCATCGAGTGCGGTGAGGACGTCAAGAAGTTGTGGTACTTCTTCTCACACGTCGGGTCGCGAGCTAGAGGCTTCTTGTTGCAGTTCTTGTCGGAGTAGTCATTCTTTCCCGAACCACCGAAGTCATTCTTGCCTATCTCCAGCTTCGGACAGTTTGCTTGAATGTGGTTGCGGCCACCACACTCGAAGCAGGTGATCGTGCCACCTCTCTTCCTCTCTGTCACCATCTTGTATGCATGAGAGAATTTGCGAGCCAAAAGAGCAAGCTCATTTTCTGAAAATTTTTCCAGTTGGTCATCGCTTAGCTCGCAAAGGGTGAAGAGGGACGACGTCGATCTCATGAGTCTTACGAGAGACGACGTTGATCTCATGAGTCTTGATTCAGGAATAAAGCCTGTCAAGAGTTAGAGTCGACAAGTCGATAGTGTCCTTGATGTTGGTCACCTTCATCTCCCAAACTCACAGATCGAGTATGGTCAATAAATGTCGAGCATTATCCGAGTCAGGGTATATGCAATCGACTGCTCGATGGTCGCTCAAAATCTTTGTAAGTCGATGAAAGCACTCGTCAAGACTCTCACCAGCGTGTTGATCAAAATAGTTGTAATTACGCTTGAATTGGTCTTGTCTCATCGTCTTGATTTGGGTGGTGCCCTCATGGTAAGCATTGAGGGTCATTCAAATCTGATGAGAAGAACGAAGATGATAAATCCTATCGTACTCACTGCAGCTAAGACACTGTATGAGGATGTTCCTTGCTTAGCGTTTGCCTCAACATCAGCCATATTGCCGGCCGTGATGTTTTCATCGGCAGGAACCTCATATGGGAGTTTCACCTTCTGCCATATCTGGAAGCCCTGGACAGTGATGTACGATTCCATCCGGGACTTCCAAAAAGGAAAATCAACTCCATAAAAGATGGGAGGCCTGGTGGAATACTTGTCCATCGCCATGGCTCTTGAGACCAGTTAAGATCTATGAAAGAGCAAAACCGGCTCTAATACCAATTGAAGGACCAAGATGACGATCAGAGGGAGAGTGAATGATCTCAAATAAAATTTTCCCTAACACAAAATAATCCAAACAAACCCTGAAAGAGAAACATCCAAAGGAAGCAAATGAAATTAGCCAGCTGTTCTACATGGTCGGTGCTACTGCTGGGAGGCCGGTAGTACCGCACAATAGGGGATAGCAATGGGCTCAAGAACAGCAGCAAAACATAGGGTGAAAATAGCACATCTCAAAAGCAAATTTTGAGGAATCTTTTGATCGGCTGAACAAAATCTCACGAAACTTGGTAGATATATTCCTAAGGATTCCAAGAAATCATTCCAACATTCAATCACAAGGATAGACGTCAAAGTTTCGACCTTTTTACCCGTGAAGGAAGAAGACACAAAGTTTGAGCAAAACTCAAGAACTTGATCTAAGACATGCTTGTGAGGTTTTAATGATCAAGATGATCTTGGATAACATCCCACACATCACAGCAAGCAAGAACACAAGTCCAAAACCCCTCAAACGCGTTCTTCAAGAATCATCAACTCAAGAACACAAAACCAGCTTCTTGCAAGAAGAATACAAGGATTGCCTTAATGATTGGGATATTGATCTAAAGAAAATTCATCTATGAATCAACATCCTCGGCACAAGGAACAAAAGCATTTTACAAGGAGAGGAGGCAAACCCAAAAGCATGTAGAAGGAGGAGAGGCAAATCCAAATTACATGAATGTAAATTGCAAGAATTTAAGTACAGAATTTAAATGTTGAATTTAAATGCGTAAAGTAGATTCAAACGTAATAAAAAATGATTTGCATTTCTGGAGGGAGGTTTACAAAGCCACACAATAAGGTGGGCAAAAACCCAAAGGAGCCAAAACCTCTAAAACCTTCAAGAGGAGGAAGGCCACCCCTCCACCTCTATTTATACTACTCTTAGGCCACCAACCACCCTTGGATG
Source organism: Otatea glauca (assembly GCA_036346275.1). Taxonomy (NCBI): domain Eukaryota; kingdom Viridiplantae; phylum Streptophyta; class Magnoliopsida; order Poales; family Poaceae; genus Otatea; species Otatea glauca. The sequence continues at coordinate 46,667,382 of CM070721.1, read as the reverse complement.
AGTCCCTCAACCCTATGGCCCTCCATCAAGGGCTAGGATTGACCCAGTCACACAACCATGCAAGGGCTAACCCAAAACCCACCAAACAAACTCGTTTTCTTGCACGGTTTTCAAAGCACACTAACTAGACCCGCTATCCTATCAACTAGACTGCGATCTGACAACCCTCCTTGATCCACGCAGTGTCTAGCTAGCATATCGTCTGTTCCTTGTCTTCTAGGATTGCACTGACTTCGTCTCCGATCATCTTTTGGCGACCCCGAAAATCTGGACCTCCAGCGCACCTCGCCTTGTCCCGATCATCCTCCGCCTCACCATGACCTAGCACCATTGTTCTGCAACCATCGTAAACAAGGAAACACATCACATAGCAATGTCCAAAAAGATATGCAATGAAATCCATCAAAATCACAAGTTTTAATGCATTCTCGCTCATAAGGGCCGGTGCAACCGCTCCCAAGCTGGTAGCACCGCCCTACAGCTGAAACAGAGAAAGGACGCTCTCTGGAATTTTCAAACTAGCCATTTGGGCCAGTGCTACCGTTCGGCCGTTAGCACCGAGCTGCCATGGGCGGTAGCACCGGACCGCCAGAATGCCCAAAATGCATCTTTCTGGAATTTTCATACCGGCAATTTGGGCTGGTGATGCCGCTCAGCCGGTAGCACCGGGCTGCCAAGGCCGGTAGCACCGGCTTGCCTAATCCCCTAAAAACTCCTTCTCGAGTCTTTCCACACCGCCCTAAGGTGCAGTGGTTCCGCTCGGCCGATAGCACCGCGCTACCATGGCCAGTAGCACCGGGAAAAACAAACAGAGCTCAAATTGCTTCAAATTGAAAATCCAATTTAAATCAAACTCAAACCAGAGCATACCATGCTCAAATTTAGTCAAATACTCATCAAAAACTTGGGTAAACCTCCACATGGTCTTTCAATCTCCCCTTTGATGAGTATATTGACAAACAACATAGAAGACATAAATTTGAGTTTGAAGAAGGAAGGAAGAAAGCAATTTGGATGCAAAGCCAAACTTGATCCAAGAAAATAGGAAATGAGATCATGACCAAGTTGGCGATCACGAAGCTATGTTATTTCTTCAATCCGATTTCTTGCAAGGTTATTGATCCCGATGTACTAGACAACTTGCAGAGCGAGGTGGTGCGGACTTTATGTCAGCTTGAGATGCATTTCCCCTTTCATTCTTCGGCGTCATGGTCCACCTTGTTAGAGAGATTAAGATATGTAGACCTGCATTCATATGTTACATGTATCCATTCGAGAGGTACATATGTATATTAAAGTTATACACACTACTACAGAAAAGCTTATCACAGACGGTTTGGAACCGTCATCACAGACGGTTTCCCGAACCGTCTGTAACCATGTGTCAGTGATGTCACGCCATATCACGAGCGGTTCGAAACCGTCGTGATATTTCACATTACTGAGCGGTTTCTAAAAAACCGCTCGTGATATTATCATATCACGAGCGGTTTTGTTTGAAACCGTCTATTAAAACATTACATCACGCACGGTTTTAGTTAAAACCGTCTCATTAAATATTTATATCACGGTGGTTTTAATTAAAAACCGTGCGTGATAAAACTTCAATGAACAACCATTCTTCTATTTATTGGCTAGCCTCGGAAATGCTAGCCACGCCCTCTGGAAAAAGCGGACTACGAATAACTAAACTCATGTAACAAAAACATTACAACCATTTCAGCTTACAGGCATTATTATGTCCAATTCATCAATCAACTGATTAGATTCCATCACAGCGCGAAGCATATTACCTATAGATTAATATTGCACGGCACATCTCTTTCATAAATGAACTCAGATGTATTAATCAAATGTAAATCAATAGCATTAACCAATTAATAGAATACACAACTACAATTTACAAATCCACAACACAAGTTTGATAATTAACCCAAATGGTAATTCAGAAAAATTACGACTCCTCAAGTTATACGGCAGCGTGGAACTCGCCCTCTTTGTTTATAACTTGACTGAGCAAGAAGGCACAAAGCTATCCTCGAATTCGCTCCAGATCAGCCTCTTCCAACGCAGTTGTTACCTGATTGGCCGTTTTCTTAGTGACAAGGAGTTCCATGTTGTGGCAAACGTAAAATCCACAACGGTTATTCTCCTGTCCCTGCTGGTGGCACTGCAAATATAAATTTGGTTAGTTCCAAACTCATTATTACATAGTTTACATAGGATTATTGTGTACAATGGATCTGGAAACTTAAAATCGTGATTGACCCTTCTGTCCTTGCCGAAGGCCCTCCATAAGCTTTGTACACTTTGAGCGCTACATGATTGCAAGAGGTTAGCCTCGGCTATTCGGAGAAACATACATGTTTGAACAACCTACATGAGCATGTTATCTTTGGAGGAAGCGTGATTAATTACCCGTGATTAATTTTGCGATAGGTTGTAAGTCGTGGCTACCACTCTGTAAGGAATCAAGGTAAATGACCCGATTCGTCGATGGATGAATTACAATGAGTACCAGTGAAACCTACAGGTATGTCGGCATGGTCAATTAACAGAATAGAGTTGTGAGCATAGTGCAAATCAAACTAGCACTTACCCCAGGTTGTGGGGTATAAGTATGAACTCTTTATCTTTTGAGCCGCCAAGGCCTCTCCGACGTGTTTATCGACAAATCCGTAATCTCATCCATTGTTTGCTTGGAGACTATGTGTGGGTCCAGAAACCCACCGGTTGTTTGTTACTGTCTCGCTTCGGATCCTGTATCTAAATATACGAAAGCATTGAGTCATATATATATGACTTTTATCGATATTACGAATGTACCTTTGTGAATGCACACACTTACAATGTCCAAAGATCTCAAGAGCGGCGTCGAGGCGTCGAGGTTGAATAACTCAAAAAGGTCCTTGAAGTCGGCTGTGAAGAATCCCCCCGATGACTCGTTGAATAGATGCTCAGGCTTAAAATTGATCGAGATACTCGTTATGCGGTCTTGCACTGGCTTTTTAGCATGTTCCATGCACCAATTCGCAATCTAACGCAAGCCATAGAAAGGTTCTTCATGCGCTCTCCGGTTACAAAAGGCTCTCTAGTTTGGTATACTCGGGCCGGTGGGCAATTGGATAGTCCAATTTCTTCGTGATCTGCTTCGATTTGCCCTTGACTTTTTTTCTGCCATAAGTAGTTTGCACGGGAGAGGAGTGGGCACCATCCCGCACAATGTCTTTTAATGCAAGGGGCACGGGAGCCAATTTGGTGCCCTCACGAGTGCAAGACATGACTCGAGCAGTTGGGAAGCTCGGTGATGGAGGGCGGACGTCGAGGAAATGTCATTCTTTGGGCCACTGGATAAATGTATGAATGGCGTCCCCCAGTGTCACAATCTCATCGTTTGGGGGCATCAGTAGTGGGACAGTCTTGAAATTATCATTTACACCGTCCACACTAACCTTCATGAATCCTGTTGCCACAAGGGTGCCGTGCACCAATGCCCCTTCAATAAACGGATATGCGACCCCCGAAGAAGCCGGAATAAGAATGGCCCCACAGACAAGTCTCACTTGGAGAGTGCACCGCGTGGCCACCAACATAACAGTACAGACTTAGCTACTGCGTCCAACAGCTATTTGTATGGAGCATTCAAGACATGTATATAAGTACCTTGATTTCACAGACAGGAGATTTACCATGTTCAGCTGTGGGAGTGGCGGACGCACAGCTGCTCTTTTTGGTAGTGGGGCTGATTTGCGCACATAATTCTGGGACTTGCGCAGGCTGATTATTGAGCCTTTCCTCGAGGCTTTTTATCTTATTGTTGAATTCTTCTCTTAGTCTTTCCTCAATCCTTTGTACCAGTCGTTCTTCTCGCTCTGTTTTGTTCTCTTCCTACTCCGGTATTTATGCGAGTCGCTGAAATCCGGACTTCGAGGAACAAAACCCCAACGCCTCGTATGCGACTGTGGTGTTCCTTGTTTCCCAAAGGCATGGAAGTACATCTTTCTCCTGTCTAGCAAAAAGTGCCCTCGGAAGATTGTGTACTCAACGCTACCAAGATCCCAAAAGTTAATTCACTTACGAAATTATGGACAAATTATGTACAAAATTGGAAGTCAATATCTTACCGATCGTTGGCGGACTTCCTCGTCCATGAGGTTTGTAAAGGAGGCGGTCTTGGAAGGCGTGGCACTTGACCTTGCTCTGAGCCAGTCTCTGGCGCGTCGGTCAACGATACTTGCAAATGGCGCACAAGCCTCCTCGTCCTCCCTCTCCCCTTGGTCCCTCTTCCCTGCGTACCCAGCGGTGCCAAGTCTGTGCGGGTGGGTGCTCCTTGTCTACAGGGCCTTGTGGGCTTCACTTTGATGCAAGAATTCATCCGTCGTCTTCGCCTCAACAAAATTTTGCCATACGTCCTCAGTAATAAACCCGTACTTAGAGAAGGGAGTCCTGTCCTTATTGACATATTCCTTGACAGGCGTGCTCTTGAAATTCTTCCACGCCTTTCCTGCCACTAGCAGTGCATACCGTCGCACTAAGATCACAAAGTCTTCTGGGATATCGAACGAGGACATAATTTCTGTCACCAAGTCGTTGCGGCTCTCATCAGTCAGCGATTTCCAGGATGGACAAGTGATGGGGACCCGTTCCGTGCGACTATCCCGCACAATGTCCTAAATGCATTCACTTGCCTTTCTTGGTTTGGTGGGGCCCCATCCTTTCGATCAACCGCCGTGATGGTATATTGTTAGTGGGCCTTTTATTTGCTCCTCTTGGACCTCGAGGAGGTTTTCTTTTGGATGACTCATCACATCCTTGAGACGGCGAACGAGGGACACCATCTTGCAATCTAGGCCGGATGTCGTGGCACTGTGAGAAAGACAAGTAAACAAAATGGAAGGCTACCAATTGATGGTTGCTTTTATTTAATGGGTACAAAGGTAGTTCAAAGAAGGTAAGAAGGTAAGTTGAGAGAAGCATGGTTGTTACCTTTTTCTTTTTGGCATTTTCCTTAATCAAGCAAATTTTTTTGCCTTATTCTCCTTCACTAAAAGTGGATCTTGTATGAGACAATTATATATACACCCATTAGAGCACATGCAGCACATAAGTGCATTAAAGGCTATGAAACAAGAGGTAAATGTAAAAGTTGATTCATAACAGAACATAATTTCTTTTCTTCACAACCTCAAAAGATTTTCATGCACCTTCTTGATATTTGCTTCCCTAAGCATCTCGGTATGCAAATGAATAAAATAAACATGTAATAGCCAACGTCATTAGAGCACCATTTTCAGAAATCCTGAAAATATCTCCATCGAAATTGACACAAATGAAACCAAAGATGCCATTCAGCTACATATCCAATTGGTCAACAACACGATTGAAAAAAAGGGCAGCACAAATGCATACACAAATAGATTAATCACAGCAGGATAATAAATAAAATTTGGTGGCATTGCACATTCTGTTCATGACAGCAATGCAGTTAGTATATCTCCTAGGTCCTAAACAATCTTGTCGAAGTACACCTAAACAAACAGAATCAAATCATAAACCACCACGATTCAACAATTAAATTTCAGTTCATCCGTACCAGGTTCGACGAGGGGGAGGAGTCGGCGATGGGAGGCATCGGCGACGGGGCGTCGACGCGGGCGGCGTCGGTGATGGGGAGGCGTCGGCGATGGTGCTGCGTCGTCGGCGGGGGCGGATCGGAGATGGGGCGTCGGCGAGGGGAGGAGTCGGCGATGGGGAGGCGCGCAGACGGGGCGGCATCGGCGATGGGGGCGTCGGCGACGAAGCGGCGTCGGTGATTGGGACGCGTCGGCGCGGCGGAGCGAATACTAGGGTTTTGAGCGTGTGAGTGGAAGAGTGGAGAATAGCGGATCTACAGAGTGCGCATTTTATAGGTCACCCATATCACGAGCGGTTCTACATAAGAACCGTCGATATAAAATATCACGACGGTTCGTAAATAGAACCGTGCGTGATATTAATTTATCACGACGGTTCTATATTATAACGATGCGAAATAGTTTATATGGCGACGGTTATGTAACAAAACCGTCGGTGATATTAATTTATCACGACGGTCCTATATTAGAACCGTCGTGATGAAGATTTAAACAGACTCATTGCTATGGTAAATCCAAAAGTTTGGCCTTCTTGACATAATGTATACTGTATATGGAATTGTAGATGAAGCAATATCAACAAAGGAAAGAAAACTATATTACATAAATCATATGCATATATACACAAAGTTGTTTTTAATTTCAAGCATCTCATTACAAACAACTATATTATCTTCTAGAGTACACTTAAAATCATAACTCCACTTGCTTATTCTTTTGTATAAAAATTAGCCCTTCATGATGATCGACGCGTGCGTAGCTAGCTTCTTCGGGTTGTTCTTCCTGGACCGTGATGCTCATTCCGATAGGAGGCAACTCTTCGAATTGATTTTATTCTTCCTCATCTACTACATTCTCTACTCCGACAATCCTCCTTTTTCCCTGAAGAACTACCTGTCTTTTCTTGTTGGACGGGTCGATTGCATAGAATACTTGAACAGCATGGTTAGCGAGTATGAATGGTTCATCTCGGTATCCGACGCGTGCGAGGTCAACAGTAGTGACACCGTACTTGTCAACCTTCACGTGCTGGAGGTGGACCCAATGACACCTAAATAAGGGGATCTTGAATAGTACATAGTCAAGCTCCCAAATATCCTCTATGAACCCATAGTAGGAGCTCGTTGACCCAACGGTGTTGAGCGATCTATCGTACATAACCGCTGTTCAGTTTGTGCTCTTCATGTCCTGATCTCTCGTGTAAAATGTGTACCCATTTAAGTCGTATTCTTTCCATGTTACAACTGTAAATGTTGGCCCTTTTGCCAACCATATGAGCGTATCACCTGAAGAGGTCCCAGTGATGGGTCGCTCCTTCAGCCATCTGTTAAATCGAAGGTTATCTTTGTCTCGTGATCCAAGGCTCTTGCGCGTCAGTTCTCTTGCCGCAGCCGGTGCTTATGCTCGTCGATGTCACGGGACACTACAGACCATGTGTTGCAAAACCGTGAAATGAGCTTGAGCATAGGAAGCCGGTTCAGACGTGATTGCTTTCCTTCCGATGGTCCCGAAGCCCTGGAGTCTCCCCTCATGGCGAGATCGAGGCACACCTATTGGTTCGACCTGAGCCATGTAATCGACGCAGAACTCTACTACTTCTTAGGTTGCATAACCTTCGACAATGCTACCCTCCGGCCGAGATCGATTTCGTACGTAGGACTTGAGAATCCCCATATACCTCTCGAATGGGTACATGCTACGTAGGAACACGGGCCAGCATATCTTTATCTCTCACAAGGTGAACAACGAGATGGACCATGATATCGAAAAAGACGGAGGGAAATACATCTCAAGATTACATAGAGTCATCACCACCTCGGCTGCGGTGCATCTAGTGCTTCGGATCGATTACCTTCTGAGCAATTGTGTTAAAGAAATAACACAGCCTCGTGATTGTCTTACGAACCTTGACTGGCAAAATACTTCTAATTGCCACAGGGAGCATTTGTGTCATCAGCACATGACAATCATGAGACTTCATGCCAACTAATTTCAAATCTTGCATCGAAACAAGTCTCTTCATGTTAGAGGAGTAACTGGACGGAACTTTCACACCATGCAAGCACTGGCACAGTTCAGTTCTCTCGGCCTTAGACAAAGTGTAACAAGCAGATTCGCAATATGTTCGGCTTGTATCTGTCTCTTTCGGTGCTAACTCAGGTCTTATGCCCATATCGACCAAGTCAAGGCGTCCATTGATACTGTCCTTTGATTTGCCTTTAATATTCAATAAGAGACCAATCAAGCTATCACAGACATTCTTCTCCACGTGCATCACGTCGATGCAGTGCCGAACTTCTAGGTGCTCCCAATAAGGTAGGTCCCAAAATATTGATCTCTTCTTCCACGTGCTCTTCTCACGGGACCTCGATTTACGCCCCTTTCCAAACGCAACATCCAAGTTCTTAACCATATCATGGATATCTATCCCACTTAAAGGCTTTGGAGCTAAACCGTCTTCGTTCGTTCCATCAAATTGTTTTTCATTTTGCGGTATGGGTGATTCCTCCAAGGAACCTACGGTGATGCATGTAAACAGTTTTGCGTGAGTGATTCACCACACACTCTCGGTATTGTCTAGCGGTGAGTGCGAGCTTTGGTCCCTTTGTACTCTGGCACGATAGGTTACCAAGGGCGGGGTAATCATTTATGGTGCGAGAACAAAAGCGCAAAGCAAAGTGAAGTTCTCTCGTTTATGCGCATCCCATACACTGCCTCGGGAACCCATAGTGTTTTCAGATCTTCCACCAATGGTGCTAGGTACACATCAATATCGTTCCCGAGTTGTTTCGGTCCTTGGATAAGTCTGAGACAACAAAATGTACTTCCGCTTCATACACAACCAAGGATGAAGGTTGTAGATACTGAGATTCACGGGCCAAGTGCTATGCGGCTACTCATGTTACCGAAAGGATTCATTCCATCTATACTCAATCCAAACCTTATATTCCTCGGATCCTCACCGAATTCTTGAAACCTCCTATCGATGTTTCTCCATTGGATGGAATCAACAGGGTGCCTTAGCATTCCATCGTTCTTACGCTCCTCCGAGTGCCAACGCAACAGTTTTGCCTCATTTGGGTTCGCAAACAAACGCTTCAAACGAGGAATTATAGGCAGATACCATGCCACCTTAGCAGGAGGTCCTTTCATCACCTGGGTGCCCTCACTGTCATCATCCGAATGACTCTTACGCTTGTACCGGGATGCGTTGCACACAGGACATATGTGCAAGTTCGCGTACTCTTGGCGGTACAGGATACAGTCGTTCGGACATGCATGTATTCTTTCTACATCCATTCCCAAGGGACAAAGAACCTTCTTAGCTTTGTAGGTGGTTGTCGGCAACTCGTTTCCCTCGGGAAGCATGTCCGCCAATAAACGTAACAGCACTGTGAAACTCTTATCGGACCAACCGTTGCTTGCTTTCAATTTCAGCAGTTCAAGCACGGATGACAACCTTGTGTATTTCGACTTGCAGCCTGTGAACAAAGGTTTCTCCGAGTCCTCCATCAAGACCCGGAATTTACCATATTCTCTATCATCACGGTTGCCTTCTACATCACGCGAAGATCGATTGATTATCTTCCGCAACCTATCCTCATCGGAACCACAATCGATATGACCATCCGACATATCATTGACTTCGTCGACCATGTTAATACATGCCTTCTGTATCTCCTGCTCTTCACCGTGACTGGTCCAACATGTATACCCCGTTTTGAAACCCCTCATAATCAAGTGTGCTTCGATCTGCGCAAAGTTTCGAAACATCTTCAGATTCTCACAGTCAATGCACGGACAAGACATAAACTGCCCCCCTTATTAAACATATCCTCTTCTGCAGCTCTTCTAAAAGCGGAGACGCCATTCATGTACTCGGCACTCACACGGTTCTTAGTGTACATCCCTCTTCGGTCCATCTACGCCAAGCAATACAACATTTAGTGTTAATGCAATTAAAACCCATTACTACCCTTACAAAGAAAGAACACATGAATATCTACAAGCTAAATCTAAAAATCATCAAATTCCATTCTTAATAAGGTAGATCTTGAATATACTACAATTAGACACCGTTACTAACCTTAGATCACCAAAATCAAATGGATCCTCAATCACCTTTTGAAATCAACGGTCTTCTTTTACCAAATCGCCTCACAACCGCAGCCAAATGAAAATAGATCCCAAAACCCTAAAAATGCACCAAGTGGCTCGGGCCTCTGTATTTTATACAGCCGATTGAAATCTCAGACGGTTTTATAGAAAACCCGTCAATGATAAACATAGAAGTACAGACGGTTTTATAATAAAACCGTCGTGATATATAATGACGGTTTTATTACAAAACCATGCAGGATAATATGTGATATTACGAGCGGTTTTATGAAAGAATCGTGCGTGATATATTCGAGCAGTTTTTAATTAAACCCGTCGTGACATGGATGTATATAACTGACGGTTTTTGTAGAGTACCGTCTGTGATAATTTCACTGACGGTTAAAGTATAAAACCGTCAGTGATATTATTTGTCACAGACGGTTCCTCAGAACCGTCTGTGCTGAGGCGTCTAATATACCCCTTTCTGTAGTAGTGACATGAGGAATCGGTCGAAGCTTGAGGGTAGTATTGTTGAAGGTTATGGGACTAAAGAGGTTATTAAGTTCTGCGTGGATTATCTAGGTAAAAGACAAGCAATTGGTGTTCCTGTATCTCGTCATGAGGGAAGACTTGGTGGCAAAGGAACCATTGGGTCCAAATTAACGAGTCCACAATTTGATATGTATTATAAAACACATTTGACAGTCTTGCAGTACAGTGCAGAAGTTCATCCATACGTCGAGCAGCATAAGTTGATATTACGGGAGGAGAATCCACATATGGATGAGCTTTTCGTCACGCGAGAACACAATGATCGATTTCTCACATGGTTCAAGAAAGGCGAAGGTCTCCGTTAGTGAGGATGTCAAATGGTTAGCTGACGGACTAAGATTTAATGTACAGACATGGTAGGGGAACGATATTAATGGCTACACCTTTCACACTGTAAATCAAGTTGCAAAGAATATTATTCAAAATAGTGGTGTGAGCATAGATGCTTTGTCTAATGATTACTCGAAAAGAGGATCCTGAACCACAATGAACTCCTACTATGGGATGATCGAATAAATTTGAGAACTCGATTACGGAATATACCAAGTTCTATTGTTTCGATGTAAGTGGGTGAGACTTTCAAATGGAGTGAAGGTCGACAAGAGAGGTTTTACTCTTGTGGATCTCAATAGACTCGCCTATAAAGATGAACCATTCGTTCTTGTGAAGCAAGCAACTCAAATCTTCTACGTGTGTGATCTGGCCAATCCGAGGTTGCACGTCGTTCTTCATGGCAAGAGGCGGATCGTTGGAGTTGAAAATATTGTAGATGAAGAAAAGTACAACCAATTCATTGAAATACCTCCGTTTGCATATAAGGCATGTCTTAGCGGTGACGATGACACACATGGAATAAATTACATACGTGTAGATCATTGAAAAGGGTTGTATTGTAAATAAAGGGACTACATCAATGTAAATAATGCTATGTGTTCCAAAAGTTTGTATTGTACATAACTTATCTTTTCCCTTTACATTGTTTTAGCCAAAAGTAGAACTATTGGTGATCATCATTTACATGCAACGATATTTGTTTGCCATGAACTTTAGTTTCGCGTGTGGAAAGCTCATATGTACTTAATTAAACACCACAATTACATGGAAGTTTTAATTCTGAATTCAAACTTATTTTTATACCATGAATTTTTTAATGTTACCTTGCTTTGCATTAGTAATTTAGCATGCTTGCTTTGCATTAGTAATGTAATGTTACCTTGCTTTGCATAAGGAAAAAACCGATTGTGATACATGGTTCGGGGAGGGAGATGGAGAATCATCACAATCGGTTCTAACCTCAAAACCGATTGTGATGGGTCCTTATTGTTGTCGATTCCCAATGGAAACCGATTGTGATGGTCTCAAAAAATGCAAAAACAAAGGCACTTCATCATCTAGTAGACATGAAAGATGAGCACTCTAATAAAAGAAGTTTCATAATTATCAAAATGAATAAAATGAGTAATACTCCGTATAGGATCCAATAGTTAGTACTCTTTGCCATTAATCACACTTAATTCTTTTTTGTGAACATTTAGTGGAGGTAAGGTTATATGTGAATTATTAATACCAAGAGGCAACTGTAAGTAACTCCAAAGTACATACTATATGTGTTCATTTGTACTAGTTATAGCTTGGTACTGTGATCGTAATAAGCGGAATGTCTACATGAACAACCAAAATAGCTAATTAATTGAGGTATGCTTGGATTAGAGCAATGTAATCTGCGATATACAAAGATTAGCACATTTTTTACCTCAAACCTATAGACTACAGGAACAAGGATCATTTATATCAAAAGAAGTCCAGATAATTTTCGTAAACTTAGAAAATTATTTGAAATTGTGATGTGATACATTAATCTATTCTTTTAAAACACCTATTCATTAGCATAGAAACAAAAAGAGAGATTCAGGTTTGCAACATTTTCAACTATTCATCTGTTTTTTTCCTTTAAATCTAGCAATGTTAGAAATCATCATTAGTAGATGTTTTCAACTATTCATCTATTTATTTCTGTCGGTTCTCACAGGGAACCGATTGTGATAGTCTCCTTATTGTTGTTGGTTCCCAATGGGAATCGATTGTATTTGTTTGGCTATAAGTTTCGATTGAAGTGATTGTGATGGCTTTATATTGCTATCGGTTCCCGGTCAAAACCAACTGCGATAGTAATTTTCCTAACTTAAGTAGCCTCACTCCTCTATCCATTATTCTCTTCTTCTTTGCTCGCCCCCCACTCTGCTACTCCCCCCGTCGCCGCCACCCCCTCGAACCACCACACAGCTACCTACTACCTCCACCCCCGACACCACCCCCTGCCCCTACCCGCCCGACCCTACCGGCCCCTACCCCCTGACCACCACGCTAACCCCCGCCCCCGCCCGCCCGACCAGAGCCTACCCGACCCCGCCCCCCCTCGTCCCCTAACCCCACGCCGGCCCCTTCCTCGCCTTTGACCCCACCGCCTGTTCGCTTGACCCTGACGGCCTCCCACCACCACGCCTCTCGTCTCCTGACACCCCTGAGTAGCGCCACCCCCCATCGGCACCCTCACCCACTGAGTCGCCCCCCACCGCGCAGCCCCCCCCCACCGGTAGCCTCCCCCTACCTCACCTCCCCCTACTGGAAAACAGGTAATCTTCTTTACATTTCAATTGGTTGATATTAGGGTATTAAAGATTTGTGGGTATGGATTAGCTAAGAAGATAGCTGTTGTTTCGCTGGATCTGAGAGTGGATGTAGTTATACATGTTTGCAAGCTTTGATTGTCCAAAAAAATGGTATTATCATCAAACCATCTCAAATCATAAGATGAACATGTTGAATTGGACGGTTACAATTTAGAGTTTCTTTGGTTTGAAGGAAAACCAAATGAATTTTAGAGGAATCCTTTCCTACAGAAAAAATTCTATTTGAGGTGTTTGGCTTTAAGAAAAGGCTACAAGAGTTCCTTTGGAATTCATGTCGAATGCTATATGTACTTCCATGACAAATTTAGAGGAAACAAGCATACACTCAAACAACTGGGAAATTTTCCTTTTAAGTCCTTGACAACTATGCCAATCACGAGAATTTTCCTTTAATTGAGTTTTGATTTTCACTCAACTCTAGGGAAGAAATAAAATAATTTAATCAGAGATGCTGTCTCAATATGTTGTGTTCTTTTGCTTTGATCTATCAACTGTAAAATAGGACGCGTATCATCATGAGATCAAGGAGATACATTTATGGCTGGTTAGTATTAGTACAGTTGATTAGAAAAATATTGTAATGCTCTTATGTCCACAGAATGTCGTAGCTTGCATTTTGAAATTAAAGGTGTCGTCCAATCGTTGTATCCCTGATTCTTTAAGGTGGTATATATAAAAATATTATGGTTTGTCTGCTTAAATCTAACACAACAATATCAAATGGTCAGGCAATCACATAGCCTTGCGAACAGGCAATTATGAAGAATATTTGCACCATATGAAATTCAATATTGAATCTTTTTTGGACAACTATGTCTAATTTTGTAGGCCATTTCAATTTTCAATTATGCAAAAACATGGCAGATCATACGTTAATATCTTATAGCTATTGTCAATCTCAAACACTCAAAGAACTATGCTAAGATAGGAAAATGATTCTGTACTAATCGTGATGAAAGCTAACAAGGCATTGTCCCGCCCCTCTTTTCCCTGCATTTCCCTATATTCTTATTGTATTGTATCATATGTCCATACAAGTCGTTGTTTTTATTGTACCGGTTCACAGGCATTGTCTTTATTGTTGCTGTAATATGATCAATGTCCTTACAACGACTTTTACTTTATATGTATTTATTATTGCTATAATACGATGTATGTTAGAGTTTAGGTTGTGCAACCAACGTCTCTCGTTCGAGGGTGCTTGTTTATAAATATGCTGACTCTTGAATTATCCATATTTTTTTGTCAGTTCGAGAATATGTGGTTTGGGAAAGTTCCTAAGCTGTTGTACAACTCTAGAGAAAATTAATTTTGGCAACATCTCCCTGGTGTTCTCTAGATACACACCTTCTTGACTTGTTATCGAGACGTGTATTTGGAGAACAGCGGGAAGATGCTGCCGAAATTTTCTCTGAAGTTGTACAACAGCTTAGGAACTTGCCCGAACCACATATCCTCGTATGGGATTAGGACCTAACCTAAGTAGAGATTTAGAGTAATCGTTGGTATGTACTTAGTTGGTCAATAGATAGACGTTTCTTTAAGATCATCAATTAATCTGTTAATTTACTACAATATGCTAGTACAATAATATACTATGAATCATCCATTAATCTATTAATTTACATGATTTATTATCAAGTCGACATAATAGCTATGAATTACTTTCTCTCATGTGAAATATATGATCATATCAAATTTATGAATTGCCTTCTCTTATTATGTTTTGGTTTAATATATATATTCGAAATGTTCCAAAGAGAGAGCACCGGCTCATCGTTAGATAGAATAGAAGGTGATACTGAGGGGCCGAGTAAGGTGAGAAAGGTCCGAGGATCGAATAAAGGGGCCACACAGAAAACGTTGCAGGTTCTCTACTTTAATACCACGGGGGTTTGCACGGGTCCTCCCAAATATAAGGGGTGCTACCGATCTTTTTTTCGGCCAATTGGTGAGGGAAAGAGTGCCGATCACGGTTAAGGACTGAAGTAAGGAACTCAGCACCGAGTAGAAGAATCAGCTTTGGGAAGAATTAAAGGAAAATAGATTATACCAGAGGAAAATGAAAGCAATGCGAGGCGGTACACCTTGAAGAGAATGTGTGTCTTTGAGGCACTTCAAGGTTATCATGCATGGTGAGTACTTGTTGAAAGGCCATACTCCCTTCGATATGTATTCATTTGTGACTCCCGATGTTTGAGAGAAGTTCACAAGGATGAAGAGTACATCCGAGGCGGACGAGCTGAGAGATAAAAACATTGCTATACAAAGGCAAAACACACACACGCACCACCTCGATTCTGCCAGCTATGAAGGAAAGAAGGCAGAGTGAGTGCGACTAGCGAGGAGTGTACCCGCTCTGGGATGGTGATATCTTACTCTCACATATGTGAGGAGCAGGCACACTACTGGGTATTAGCAAGGACAAAGAAAGCCTCCGACGGTTGTCTTGTAGTTCCAAACCCCGCGACCACGCGGATCGTCTTCACCATCATAAGACATCTAACTTAGTACGTTGCAATTGACCATTCCGTTGTATTTTAGCACTAATTATATTCTCTTCTTCTAGGAGGTATGCCAGCAGAAAGAGCAGGGGACCTTTCAAAGCAAAGGGTCGAAGGATATCCTATCTTCGGTGGTCGGGAAACCCGACCATAAGGGGTGGGTACTTACCGTAGGTGCGGGGCATACGAAGAGGTCCTTCTTTCAATAAGAGGATGCTGCCAGTGCCAGATTAAGATTATGAGAAGCATGTGCGAAGCACCTCAAGGACATGCTGAGGGAGGAGCTAAGGGAGGAGATGAGGAAGGAGATGATGGCACGTGAGGAGTGCCTGAGGGCTAAGATGATGGCGATGATCTCCTAGAGTCAGAGTCAAATGGCCTCACCTCTCGTAGAAAGGCATGTGTCCCGCCATAGCAGCTGCGCTTCTAGAAATGATCAAGTCGGTCCCCAACTGAAGGTAATAATTGTTTCTGACTTAAAGTTACAGGAGTAAGCTAAACAATATTTTTGATCAAGTTACGCACTTCTTGCAGGCTCCTGCCAAGTGCCAGCTTATCGTGACGGAAGATGGATTTTTCGGTGAGCCTGGACGCGGGGTTATATTTCCATACAAGGAGACTGACACAGTGCATGGTAACCCTTTGGGGAAGGGCTACATGAGGGTGCAGGTAGACAATGTCCACAATGACTTCCTATCTCATGTGCTGGAGTTTCCCCCGAACGAAGATATCACCACTCTCGAGCAAGCACGGATGTCGTTCATTGAGTGGCACACAATGGGTGTCGTACTGGCCAAGGTAAAATTCCCCCTGCGTCTTCTCGATTACTCCAGTACTACAATAGGTTATATATGCATGTACTTTGTAGGTTCCTATCGTTCCTGCATCTGCTCCTACTCCTGCTCCCACCACCATGATGACTCCTCCATCCAAGTCGATTCCTACGCAGAGTACAGAGTTGGTACGCAAAAGGACTAGCACGATGACCAAAGAACCATAGGAGACCTCAGAGAATATTCTGTCAAGAAGGCAAGGTTGATAGAGGCCACAGAAGCCACTCAAATACATGAAAAGCACTTTATCCCAACCTTGGAGACTCCTTCTATCCAGAAAGCAAGGTTGATAGAGGCCACTGAGCCCCCTTGAGATTCTAAGAGGTACATACATGGAAAGCCCCTTTTCCATAGCAACGAATTGAATGCTCTAGGCAAGTGCACTCGGTTGCTCCATGGATGGTAAATTGACAAGGCTCATGAGGCCGAGCCTCACGTCGATTTCAATGTGAGGTATCGAGGAGGGACATTTCCATCGCCAGAAGCATGGGACATTCCCAGTGAGTTTTGAGGATCTGTTCCTTTTGTATAGCCTAAAAACCATCAATATTTCTACTGTACGATCCTGGACGCTGTGAGAATCACACCATACATCATGAGCCTATGACTATTATAGAATTTTCTATTATGTTTTTTAAGAATTGACACGAGTTGCAGGATAATGAGGCAGCGAGCCATGACGGGTCAACACCTAGTTAGATTCGTCGACCCCGAGATGGTTTCTACGACCATGTCTAGGCTTCAGTCTGAGTTCCTTGTCAACTACATTAAGCAGGCATTGCAGGTTGAGGCGGAAAATGACTTCATTCTCTTCCCATACCACGAGGAGTAAGTACTACTCTAATAACTTTACCCTTCAATTATACGCACTTAAACCGTATATGAACTTATTTTCTTACACCGCATATCATTTAATAAGCAACCATTGGGTTCTACTCATGGTCGCTCCGAGTGAAAACGATGTCTACACTTTTAACTCACTCGAGAAGAGACCGATGGCCTATGTGATCAAGCCTGTTTTGCAGAAGTACATTTCTCTAACCTTACACTTTTTGTAGTTAACTACGTTAAGTTTTTTTTGCCTCAATGGCATCTCTCCATTGTATGTAGGGCTTTCTTGTCTTACGTTGCTGAAGGAGGGCGACACGATGACAAAGGAGGCAACAGCTGGAGTGGAAGCGCTTCAAGGTACAAAATGCCTAGAATAGATTTTTTCTGACATCTATTCTTCATCTCCTAATTTGATTTCCTTTGTTCATAGTGTCATCAACAGAGGTGCGACGATCTGTGCTGCTTCTATGTCATGCATCACATGCTAATCATAGTCGATGGTGCACACCTTTTCTATAAGGTATATGTACGTGCATAATACAATCAACTTTTTGCATACAAATTTTAAAACATAAATTAGTACATTATTTTCTATTTTGCAGAACCTAAATATCCACCTCAAGAGCCTAGACAACAAAGATCTCAATAAATTACGAGACCACGAATGCTAGTGTTACTAGAAAGAAGTAATAGTGGAAGACGGTAGGTTTAGAGACCCAATAGGCTCCTACTAGTCCATATGTAAACAATATTATATCATGTGATTGTGATATGCTTGTGTTGTGAATGTTATGTGGTATGTAAATAATATTATGTATTGTGAATGTTATGTGATATTTTGTTAGATATTATGAATGTGATGTGTCCTGTATCTGGGACCGTGAAAGAATGATGCACATTGAACATCAAACGGCACATCACAATCGGTTCTAGCTAAGAACCGACTGTGATGATGGGGATCATCACAATCGGTTTTGATATGATCCCCATCATCACAATCGGTTCTAGCTAAGAATCGATTGTGTTATGCCCCCCATTGCAATCTGTTATGAGCTTAGAACAGATTGTGATGACTATTTATCACTATCGGGTGAAAACTGACTATGATAGCGCCTGCTCATCACTATCTAACGACTTTGTATCACCACCAAAATCGATTGTGATGACGAAAAAGAATCGATCGGGATGTACATTCCTATAGTAGTTGTTAAAGGCGTATCAAGGGCAATTGCGTTGCTGCTGCTCATATGGAGAGATGGAGACTACCTGATAAGGGATGAATCAAAATTAATCTAGATGGTATATTCATGGAGGCAATGGGCAAAGAAGGTGCTGGAGTTATTATCAGAGATGAAAATGGCCAGAGTATCATTTCCTCCTAGATTCTACTGCTGCACCACTATGGATCTGCAGAGGAGCACTACGCCAAAACCTGCAATAGGTGACGGTCTATTTGTGGTGGTTTTTTTCGAACCGCCACAAAGATAATTATCAGTGGCGGTTCTATTTCAAAAATGGCGGGAAAAATATCGCTGGCGGTTCTATCCTCGAATCGCCATCGATAGGATTATCGATGGCGGTTCGAGGATAGAACCGCCACCGATAACAATCATTATCGATGGCGGTTGGAGGCTAGAACATCGCGATAACTAGGTTATCGATGGCGGTGCTATCCTCCAACCACCATCGATTCTATTGATTATCCGTGGCGGTTCTATCCTCGAACCGCCATCGATAATCATTATCGATGGCGGTTCGAGGATAGAACCGCCACGAGATAATGTTATCGATGGCGGTTCTATTTAAAACCGCCATCGATAATATTGCCTATAAATAGGTGGTCGATGAGCAAGACCTTTGGTCTTCTTCCTCCCGAGAGCAAACCAAAACTTCTAAATTTGATTTCGTTTTCTCCATTTCTTGTGCTTGTACTTCCTCTAGTTGTTCCTTGGTGAGTTATTTTTTCTCCTCTCTTGATTTGTGTTAATCTTGTTGCAATTTAATTTTTAAACCAAGTTTAATTAGGGTTTATATGTAGATGAGATGAAAAGTTTAGATTTTGTTTATTTTTATTTAGCTACCATTTTGTAGTTGATGAATTTATTTCCTAGCTAGGTTCATTAGATGATGTTGTGTTCCTTTTATAGATGATGAATTATGATTAAGCATATATTTAATTTAATTGCATTTTAAGTTAATTTGATACATGATGAATTTATTATCTAGCTCCTTTAGATGATAAGTAATTAGATTGGTTTTTTAATTACTATTAATTGGGTTCTATTAGTGTACGGACATATACATCTTGCATATATATGAATTTATTATCTAGCTCCTTTAGATGATAAGTAATTAGATTAGTTTTTAATTACTATTAATTTGGTTCCATTAGTGTACTGACATATACATCTTGCATATAATAAATTTATTTAATTAAGATTATTGGGTATTAATATAAATGAAATTTTAGTTAATTTGGTAGGTGGGTGCTCATCATTTTAGATGATGAATTTATTATCTAGCTTCTTTACAGAAAAGTATTCAGATTAGTTTTTAATTACTATTAATTTGGTTCCATTAGTGTGGATATATATTAAATTTATTTAATTAAGATTATTGGATATTAATATACATGAAATTTTAGCTAATTTGGTAGGTGGATGCTCATCATTTTTAGATGATGAATTTATTATCTAGCTCATTTAGATGATAAGTAATTAGATTAGTTTTTAATCAATTTTTATATGTTAATTAATTTTAGATGGACCGAGATGGATGTACAATGCGAACTGTTACTGTAGAGATTACATCGATGGGGTATCTGCTTTTCTAAGAGCCTCTGAGGAGAACAAGTTGCACAAGAAGACAGAGTACATACATTGTCCATGCGTTGATTGCAAGAATGAGAAAATGTTTTCAGACAAAGAGCACATCCACTTGCACTTGATTCGAAGAGGTTTTGTACTTGGCTATACACGTTGGACAAGTCACGGTGAAGAGGAAAACATACATGAAGGTGATAACGTATTGGATGATGGAGAAGGCATTATGGCAGCTGACATCAGTTATGGATCTGATGAGGATAGGTTGGACATTGATGACGATAATAATCTTGCTCAGATGTTGCGCGATGCAGAAGGGAACTACACTAGTCAGAGAGAGTTTAATCAATTCAAGGGTTTGTTGGACGACTCGGACACACCTTTGTTCCCGGGTTGCAAGGAGGAATACACAAAGTTGCACACCGTGCTTTCACTTCTAAAATTGAAGGCAAGCAATGGTTGGTCCGATAAAAGTTTCACAGCGCTATTACATCTCTTAGCGGACATGCTTCCAGATGGAAACGTATTGCCGATAACCACTTATTTAGCTAAGAAGGTTGTATGTCCATTGGGATTGGAAGTAGAAAGAATACATGCATGTTTAAACGATTGTATACTCTATCGCAAAGAGTATACAGACATGCATGTATGTCCGGTGTGCAAATCATCGCGATACAAGCGTAAAGGCCATGACAGCGAGGGCAAGGCACGGTGGTGAAGAAAGGAGCTCCCGCTAAAGTGGTGTGGTATTTACCGGTAATACCTCGGTTGAAGCGTTTATTTGGAAACAAAAAGCATGCCCAAGTGATGCGATGGCACTCAGAAGAGCGTAAAAAGGATGGAAAGCTGAGACACCCTGCTGATTCTGCCCAGTGGAGAACCATCGATAGGCTCTTTAGGATGGACTTCGGGAATTGAAGGACCATGTGGAGGTCCATCCATGTTTGTGATGAGTATTTGACTTTATTTGAGCAAGGTGTGCTCAAGTTTGAGTTTGATTTGGATTGATTTTCAAAATGAAGCAATTTGAGTTGTCTCTGCCAGAGGGGCGATCTGCGGTCGTCTGGACGCGGTAGTGATGAGTTGGATGGTTTATTGCACATCTTTGTGGGCATTGCTATGTGAGGAGTTTCCTTGTCTTTGATGGTTGCAGGACGACGGTGCTAGGTCATGGTGAGGCGAAGGATGACCGGGACTAGGCGAGGAGCGTCGGAGGTCCAGACGGTTGGGAGATCGCCGGAAGATGATCGGAGACGGAGTCCGGGCAAGTTAAGAAGACAAGGAAAGGAGATGATGCTAGCTAGATGCCGCGTGGATCGATGAGGACCGTCGGATTGAGGTCTAGTTGATAGGTTAACGGGTCTAGGTAGTATGCTTTGAAAACCGTGCAAGAAAACCCGGTATGTGTGTGGGTTTTGGGTTAGCCCTTGCATGGCTGTGTGTGTGGGTTAATCCTAGCCCTTAGATGAGTGCTCTAGGGTTGAGGGACTCATCCAAGGGTGGTAGGTGGCCCAAGAGTAGTATAAATAGGGGTGGAGGGGTAGCCTCCTTCCCTTGAAGGTGTTGAGGTTTTTTATGCTCATTTGAGCTTTGCCCACATGAAAGTGAGGCTTTGTAACCTCCCCTTCCAGAAATGAAAGTTTTATTCATCCACCTCTGAATTTATTTTGCGCATTTACATTATGTCTTTACTTTACGCAATTTAAATTCAGTATTTACTTTCCCGCAATTACATTCCCGCAATTTACTTTCAAGTAATTTGGATTTGCCTCCCCTCCTTCTAAATGCTGCTGTTCTTGGATGTTTTGAGTGTGTTCATATGGTTTTACATCTCTTTTGCACTCTTGGATTGAGTAGAGAACATCTTTTCTTTCAAGTTCCAACTTTGTTCTGAACTTGTTCTTCGCGCAGCAGTCAGTTTTCGATTTTTGTAAAAATATAGAAAAATCCTTTTTGAGTGATTCTTGTTGGAGGAGGTGCGGGACTCTGATATCCGCTTATAGAAAAATTTTGGAGTTCACTTGTTGCACCGTTTGGGTGTCATGAGGTGAAAACCGAGCCCCAAACTTTCTGCTCGAAGTTTTTGACCAGACTGTGTTCTTCGATTTTTCCTGTTTTTTATGTAAGGCTTTTTGATAAGAAATTTGGTGGAGTTCTTCACGACTCTAATTCTCACAGGGAGAAAAAGTCTCAAAATTTTGTGAGCTACAGAAACCCACCAACCTCCTGTGAAAATTGAGGACAAGTTCTGGAAATCCTGCTTTTGCTTTTCTGAATGTGACTTTTGTGATTTGAATTGATGTCCTTTCTAAAAGCAAGAGTTTGAATTGATTCCTCTTTATTTTGGACACTAGACAACCAGGATTGTGACTCAAAAATCCCCACATATTTTATGGTACTTATCCATGCAAGCTTGGGGTACACATAGTTGTCTAGTTTTTCGGGTTTTTCACAATTCCTTTTGAGCGATCTTGTCAAGGTTTTTGTTGGAGTATTTTGGGGGAATTTTTATTTGCGACCATTCACCCCCCCTCTGTTCGCCATCTCGGTCCTTCAATTGGTATCAGAGCCGATTTTACTCTTCCATAGATCTTGACCGGTCTCAAGAGCCATGGCGACGGACAAATATTCCACCAAGCCTCCCATCTTTAATGGAGTTGATTTTCCTTTTTGGAAATCCCGGATGGAGTCATACATCACTGCCCAGGGCTACCTGATATGGCGTAAGGTGAAACTCCGTATGAGGTTCCCGCGATGAAAATGTCACGACCATCAATATGGTTGACGTTGAGGCGAATGCTAAGGCAAGGAACATTCTCATACAGGTCTTAGCCGTGGTGAGTATGATAGATTTTCACCTTCGCTCCGCTCACGAGATTTGGGTAACCTCGATGCTTACCATGAGGGCTCTACTCAAATCAAGACGTGTGAGGCAGATTCAGCCAAGCGAGTACAACAAGTTTGATCAACGCTACCGGTGAGAGTCTCGACGAGTGTTTTGGTCGGTTTACAAAGATTTTGAGCGACCTCCGAGCGATTGGTTGCATATACCTCGACTCGGACAATGCTCGGCATTTCTTGACCGCACTCGACCTTCGGGTTTGGGAGATGAAGGTGACCACCATCAAGGACACCACCGACTTATCGACTCGACTCTTGACGGGCTTTATTCCGCCTCAAGACTCATGAGATCGATGTCGTCTCTCGGAAGACGAAATCTCGATCGATGACTTTGGTCACCGATCCCATTGGATCTTCTTCTTCCGATCCTTCTATTGGTTTCTCTCTTCCGCCCTTTGCGAGCTAAGCGATGACCAAGCTGAAAAATTTCCGAAAATGAGCTTGCTCTTCTTGCTCGCAAGTTTTCTCATGCATACAAGAGGGTGAGAGAGAGGAAGAGAGGTGGCATGATCACCGCTTGAGTGTGGTGGCCCCAACCACATTCGGCGAACTGTCCCAAGCCGAGAAGGGCAAGAACGACGTTGGCGGTTCGGGCAAGAATGACTACACCGACAAGAACCGCAACAAGAAGCCTCCAGTTCGTGAATCGGCGACGAGAAGAAGTACCGCAACTTCTCCAAGAACAAGAAGTTTTCCACCGCGTCCTCGCCGCGCTTGACGACATCAACCTCTCCGACACGGAGACATGGAGCGACGAGGCGAGGATGATCCGCAAGAGAAGAAAGGCGGCGACGACTTCTCGGCATGTGCTTCATGGCCGACACCAACGACATCGGCGACTCGAGCTCTACAAATGACTCGGACGAGGTACCCTCCTATGACCACTCAACGAAGCTTTACGCAAATTAGGAAAATTTCATGCTAGAGCTAGAGCTAGGTGTACTGAGCTTGAGAAGAAAGTAGGTACCTTGACTCGGAGTTAGCTTCACTTAGATCTTCTCCTCCCGAGTCACCGATGATTGCTCTTTGTGTGATGCTATTCTTGTGGAGTTGGAGAACCTAAGGACCATACATGATAGTGTGCTTGTTGAACTTGATGGTCTTAGGTTGAAGAATGCTAGCACTAGTTCTGTTGATGCTATTCTGTTGAGGCTAGTTTTCTTCATGCTCACTCCACTCCATCATGCTCTAATTGCCCTAAATTGCTTGCCAAATTGATGCCATGAGCGAACACCTTAGGAAGCTTTCGCTAGAAACAATGAACTTGAATCACATGCTTCTAAGGACCCAATACTCATGTGAGGGTCAGTAAGCAATTAAAACATGACAATGAAACCCTGAATGTCAAGTGTGCTAAACTTGCTAAGGACTTACTAGATAAGTCACAAAAATATTGCTTATGATGTAATCGAGATTGTGGGGACTTGGATAAAATCCATGTCGAGCTTAGGAAGAAATTAGAAGACCAAGCCCATAGAATTAGAGATGCTCCTTGCGTTTCTTGTGAGGCCCTCAAGATTGAGGCAGCCGTCTTTGAGGAGAAAATGCACGTCTTTGAGAGAGCTCATCTTTCGGTTCTTCTTCCTCTCCTTCCCCTGTTCTTCTTGTGCTTCTTTCTTCCGAGATTGCCAAGATCTTATGAGCACTCTCGAGAAGTTTGTTGGAGGCAAGAAGAAGCTCAATCTTATTCTAGACCAATCCAAGATTAGTAGATTCAATCAAGGTCTAGGATTTGATCCCTTGAGCACGCTCGGCGCATCCTCCCACCATTGTGCGCGGCTCCAAGAGTGGTGAGATTGTGGTAGCTCCCAGTGAGTACCACCGTGTTTAGGTCTCTTTGGGTTGTCCATAGGACTTCCACCGTAAGGGTGTTACTCTATTGCTTCGCCTCTAGCAAGGCGGTACACATGCACCTTCATAAGAAGGATGGTCACCTAGTAGATTTACGCTTGAGCGCGCCAAGATCACTCGGCGTGGCGTGTTGCGCTCTTAGGGGTATTCGTGGTCATCCCGGACTTTGAGTGCTCCTAAGACACACACGCTTCTAGACAGTTAGAGAGTCGCTGTTTTGGGCAGCGTCCGTGACTTGGTTTTCATGCTAGTTCTTCGAGTTTTAGTCCCGGAGCTGTTCAGAGTCGATCTTTTCCGCCGTCCTCTTGATATTCCTCGCTTTTCCCATCGAGGTAGATATCGCGCGTGAGGTGTTTTCTCGGTAGGAGATCCAGCAGCCTTATCGGGATGGTCCGGCTTTTGCACCACGGCGTGCCAACCCGCTTTGACTCCTAGATTATCTACCGAGTTGCTCCCGATCGTGTGAGAGTTGAGCGTCGAGAGAGACACTCGAGTCCGCTTCTTCTCGTGGTCGGTACTGAGGTGTCGATGGTTCAAGATTGGGTTCCTAAGTCTTCACTCTATCCCATCTCGAGTCATCTTTCTCTCTTGTGTCTTGATCGGGTTAAATCTTGATGGGGAAGGGCGATGTTTGGATTGTTGACTCGGTTGTTCTCGCCATATGACCGGAGATTCTCGTTAGTTCTCTTCCTAGTCCGAGCCCCGGTGATGAGTTAATCACTTTTGGGGATGCATCTTGAGTAGAGTCATTGCTAAAGGTACCATCTGCATTAACCAAAATTTCATTCTTAAAGATGTTGCCTTAGTAAGTAAGTCGCAATACAATCGCTCTCTGCTTCTCGACTTATCGATGACTCTTTCGAGGTAAGCTTCAAGAGTAATGCTGTAGAATCCTTGATTCATCAAGAGGGTTAGTTTATGGATTTCTAGATTTGGGAGAGTCTTTCGTGCTGATTTTTCCGCTTCTTCCGAGACTCTCTTCGATGTTTGATTGCTTCTGAGTCCCGTGATCTCTCCTTCTGGCATAGGAGACTTGGTCACATTGGTTTTGATCATTTGACCCTAGTTAGCAGCCACGATCTCATTTGGGGTTTGCCCAAACTCAAGATGGTCAAAGACTTAGTTTGCTCTCCTTGCCGACATGGCAAGATGGTTACTGCTTCTCATCCTCCAGTCACCGTAGTGATGACTGATGCACCAGGACAGCTTTTACATATGGACAATGTTGGTCCAGCTAGAGTGCAGTCAGCAGGAGGGAAGTGGTATGTTCTTGTCATCGTTGATGATTTTTCTAGATTCTCTTGGGTATTCTTCATGGCCTCGAAGGATGAGACTTTTTCTTACTTCAGGGGTTTGATCAGTAGGTTGTCTATTGAGCTCCCAGGTGCATTATGAGCTATACGCAGTGATAATGCCACGAGTTCAAGAATTCCTACTTTGAGAGTTTTTGTGTGAGTCTGGTTTAGAGCATCGCTCTCTTCTCCCTACGCCTCTCGTGAGAATGGCGTAGTGGAAAGGAAGAACAGGACCTCGTTGAGATGGCCAGACGATGCTAGACAGTCTGATACTCTAGGAAGTTTTGGGCTGAGGCTATAGCTCTTGCTTGCCATGTTTCTAATCGCGTGTTTTGAGAGCACATTTGCATCGCACTTCTTATGAGTTGAGGTATGGGCGAAAGCCCAGTGTGTCTCATTTTCGCGTTTTGGTTGCAAGTGTTTTATCTTGAAGTCCGTAACCTAGATAAGTTTGAGTCTCGCTCTTACGATGGTATCTTTCTAGGTTACTCGACTTCTTCTCGTAGCTATAGGTCCAGTGTTGATGCGCATAGGATCATAGAGACTGTGATGTGACCTTTGATGAGGCTAGCCGGTGAGCTAGACCTGATATTTGAGCTCTTCTTATCCTCCGAGACCATCTTTGTAGAAGATGAGGATGATGGAGATGATGGTGTTCCACCGGATCCAGCCTCTATACCGAGGTGCCTCCTGTTTCCATTTACGCACCTCGGGAGACCACCCTTGCCTTCCGACTCTCCTTGGTGAGTGGCTCTGCTCCTACCTCTTACATGCATGAGGTAGAGGCCACTACGCTTCTGTCCTCCCGTCATATCCAGAAAGCTCATCCACCTGATCAGATCATTGGTGATCTGTTTGAGCGCGTCACTCGCTCAAAATCAGGTTTGTCCAGTTTCTGCCTCCACTCTGCCTTCGTTGCCTCCTTTGAGCCGAAAGATGTTTCTCATGCATTATCCGATGAATCGTGGATTAATGCTATGCATGAGGAACTTGAGAACTTTGAGAGGAACAAGGTATGGCAGCTTGTCGAGCCCCCATCTGGTCATAATGTCATTGGGACCAAGTGGGTGTTCAAAAACAAGCAGAGTGAGGATGGGGTTGTCATTCGCAACAAGGCTAGGCTAGTTGCACAGGGTTTTTCTCAGGTTGAGGGTCTTGACTTTGAGGAGACCTTTGCCCCCGTAGCTAGACTAGAGGCTATTAGGATCCTGCTTGCATTCTCTGCATCCCAGGGCTTCAAGCTCTATCAAATGGATGTCAAGAGTGCATTCCTCAATGGCTATATTGAGGAAGAGGTTTATGTCAAACAACCTCCAGGATTCGAGAACCCCAAGTTTCGAGTCATGTATACAAGCTCTCCAAAGCTTTGTATGGACTCAAGCAGCCCCAGGGCATGGTATGAGAGGCTCAAGTCTTATCTTCTCACCATGACTTCAAAATGGGCATAGTAGACAAAACTCGCTTCATCGACACCATGAGTCTCATTTTCTTCTTGTCCGATTTATGTGGGCGATATAATTTTGGTGGCTCATCTCATTCGCTTGTGTCTCAGTTTTACGAGGTGATGAGCACTGAGTTTGAGATGAGTATGATGGGCGAGTTGAGCTACTTTCTTGGCTTCCAAATCAAGCGGACTCGGAGGGTACTTTCTTGCATCAAGGCAAATATACCCGTGACCTCTGAGGCGCTTGACATGTCCGATGGGAAGCGGTGATGACTCCTATGGCCACCACTCGCTGTCCTCGAGCCCGATGAGGATGGTGAGCCACCGATCAAAAGGAGTTTCGAGCATGATCGGCTCCTCTTGTACCTCACCGCTTGAGGCCGGACATACATTTCATTTGTGTGTCTCAGGCGCTCGATTTCAAGCTTCTCCTCGCGCTCTCACCGCCAGGTGTCAAGCGCATTTTCAGTACCTTCGTGCTACCACCGATTATGGTATTTGGTACTCTTCGTCTTCTTGTCTATCTCTTAGAGCCTTTTCGATGCCGACTTTCTTGGTCAGAGGATAGATAGGAAGAGCACTTCCGGCACTTGCCAATTCATTGGCACTTCTCTTGTTTCTTGGTCATCTAGGAAGCGATCGAGTTGCACATCCACACGAGGCCGAGTATGTTGTTTGCAGCCGATTCTTTGTAGCAGTGCTCTGGATGAGATCGACCTTACGGGACTATGGGTTAGAGATAGAGAGTGTGCCACTTTTCGTGATAACACTTCAGCTATTTGCATTGCTAAAAACCCAAAGGCAACATTCCCTGACCAAGCACATTGATATTAGATATCACTTCCTTAGAGACCATGTGGAGAAGGGAGATATCGCGCTTGATTCGAGAGTGACCTTGATTAGCCGATATTTTCACCAAGCCTTTGGATAGCTCAGATTTGTTGCCTTGAGGAGTGAGCTTGGAGTCGTGAGCCCTTACGGCCTTTCGTGAGGGGGAGCCGGTTTGTATATTATGTATTATATGTTTTCTTCCACTTTTCTTTTCTTTGTGTTTCTTCCGGTGACTTTGGGCTTGTTTTCTTGAGTTGAGTTCACTCACTTAGACTTCTCGCATGCCTTGCATTGACCTCTTATCTTGTGCTTTAGGTTGCTATCATGCGTGATTAGTCGTTCTCTCTTCTCTCTAGGTTGAGTTCCCTCACGCCTTATAAGTCTAGCGGTATTGGGCCTCCTGGTAGACAGTGCATGTGCACTCCTTAGTTGGGATCTAGAGTCGACTTCCTATGTCATCCTTTGGGAAGATAAGAGCGAGTCTGAGCCGTAGTGAGTCTCTTCTATCTTTTCTATGCTCTATAGCCATCCAGTTTGCGCTTTCTCGACTTCTTCTCCTCATTCTGCTTTTTCTCGTTATTATTGAGTTCATTCGGTTTTCTTTATGCCTAATCTTGATAATAACTCAACTTTAACCAGATTTGAGCTTAAAATTGATTCATTTGTTGAGGGGAGTTTGGGAATCTGTTCATGCATTGCATTTAGACTGCATTTTCTGTTTTATGAGCTTTGTCTATTATGCAATTGATTTTTTCTTCATGTTATACACCATGCTACATCATTTGAAGAAAATCACTAGCTTAGGTATGTCCAAGTTCATTTAACTTGCTAAGCTTAAAAATGAAATAAGCCTTAAATGAAAAACTTGATGAAACTTGTTGCTTTTACTTGCTAGGTTTCTTCTCTAGAGGTTTGTGCCATAATTTGAGAAATTTAGGAGTTCTCTAGAGTCCCTATAGCAACTTGGGTGAAACTAGTTTGATCCGTGCAGAGTCCTTCAATTGCTCATGAATCGTTGTGCTAAAAATGAAAATTAAACAAAATTGACTCTTCTTGTGCACATACGACTCAACACCTTGTATTCACAAGACCGCTTCCCATTGCACTTGGGATGAACTTGGAATACATCGTGTTTGACCTAGACCATCCTCTTAAGAGCTCATCTTGAGATGGTTGCATACGGCTTGAGTCAATTGGTTGTCAAAAGAAAATGCAAATAAATTAAAAACAAAGACATATGTGGGTAAAGAATGCAAATAATGTCAAACATTTGCACCCCGCTATGTCTTGTATGATGGTATGATGATAAATCAAAATTTGCATTAAGTGATAAATGAGCCCGAAGGACCTTGTATGCTCTTCTAGATTCCCCAACGTGTTGAGTAGGTTGAACTCTAGGTTTTCCTTTTGATCCTTAGAGTGGCTATTCTTCTATTTTTGAAACTAAAGCTAAGTGTTGCACTTGTCAAATCTTGCTAAAAATGAAATATTCAAAACTAAGCTCGTATTTGCACTTAGACATGTCTTAATTTAGTCATCTTCTGAAATTGACAAGGTTGGTGTAATATCCTTCCATTTTGATCAATTGGATAATCCTCAAAGCTCTTTCGATTGCATTTCATGCATACATAAAAAAATTGATGCCTATATTGCCAAAAGGGGAGATAACGTAGAAAAGGCATCACTAAAAGATAAAAATGTGAATGCTTATTTGGTTATTATGATCTTTGTAAAACTATGCTACTACTCATTGGATCATAATCTCATAATCACATTTGACATGTTTAGTTGGATTTTAGAGTTTTGTTGAAAACTTGCTCTTTCTTAAATTTAACTCTAAAATCTGAATTCCTCTTCGTCAACTTGGTCATGGTTCTAATTTCTATCTTTGGACCAAGTTTGACTTTGCAACTAAAAATTGCTTTCTTCTTCATTTTCTTCAAACTCAAATTTATGCCTTTTGTATGGTTTGTCAATATACTCATCAAGGGGAGATTGAAGGACCATGTGGAGGTCCATCCATGTTTGTGATGAGTATTTGACTTTATTTGAGCAAGGTGTGCTCAAGTTTGAGTTTGATTTGGATTGATTTTCAAAATGAAGCAATTTGAGTTGTCTCTGCCAGAGTGGCGATGACTGGTCGTATGGACGCGGTAGTGATGAGTTGGATGGTTTATTGCACATCTTTGTGGGCATTGCTATGTGAGGAGTTTCCTTGTCTTTGATGGTTGCAGGACGACGGTGCTAGGTCATGGTGAGGCGAAGGATGACCGGACTAGGCGAGGCGCGCGGAGGTCCGTGACGGTTGGGAGATCGCGGAAGATGATCGGAGACGGAGTCCGGCAAGTCAAGAAGACAAGGAAAGGAGATGATGCTAGCTAGATGCCGCGTGGATCAATGAGGACCGTCGGATTGAGGTCTAGTTGATAGGTTAGCGGGTCTAGGTAGTATGTTTTGAAAACTGCAAGAAAACCCGGTATGTGTGTGGGTTTTGGGTTAGCCCTTGCATGGCTGTGTGTGTGGGTTAATCCTAGCCCTTAGATGAGTGCTCTAGGGTTGAGGGACTCATCCAAGGGTGGTAGGTGGCCCAAGAGTAGTATAAATAGGGGTGGAGGGTAGCCTCCTTCCCTTGAAGGTGTTGAGGTTTTGATGCTCATTTGAGCTTTGCCCACATGAAAGTGAGGCTTTGTAACCTCCCTTCCAGAAATGAAAGTTTTATTCATCCACCTCTGAATTTATTTTATGATTTACATTATGTCTTTACTTTACATAATTTAAATTCAGCATTTACTTTCCATAATTACATTCCCGCAATTTACTTTCAAGTAATTTGGATTTGCCTCCTCCTTCTAAATGCTGCTGTTCTTGGATGTTTTGAGTGTGTTCATATGGTTTTACATCTCTTTTGCACTCTTGGATTGAGTAGAGAACATCTTTTCTTTCAAGTTCCAACTTTGTTCTGAACTTGTTCTTCGCGCAGCAGTCAGTGTTTGATTTTGTAAAAATATAGAAAACTCCTTTTTGAGTGATTCTTATTGGAGGAGGTGCGGGACTCTGATATCCGCTTACAGAAAAATTTTGGAGTTCACTTGTCGCACCGTTTGGGTGTCATGAGGTGAAAACCGAGCCCCAAACTTTCTGCTCGAAGTTTTTGACCAGACTGTGTTCTTCGATTTTTCCTGTTTTTCTGTAAGGATTTTGAGGAGAAATTTGGTGGAGTTCTTCTCGACTCTAATTCTCACAGGAGAAAAGTCTCAAAATTTTGTGAGCTACAGAAACCCACCAACCTCCTGTGCAAATTGAGGACAAGTTCTGGAAATCCTGCTTTTGCTTTTCTGAATGTGACTTTTGTGATTTGAATTGATGTCCTTTCTAAAAGCAAGAGTTTGAATTGATTCCTCTTTATTTTGGACACTAGACAACCAGGATTGTGACTCAAAAATCCCCACATATTTTATGGTACTTATCCATGCAAGCTTGGGGTACACATAGTTGTCTAGTTTTTCGGGTTTTTCACAATTCCTTTTGAGCGATCTTGTCAAGGTTTTTGTTGGAGTATTTTGGGGGAATTTTTATTTGCGACCATTCACCCCCCCTCTGTTCGCCATCTCGGTCCTTCAGGAATGAACCGAGGAATGTAAGGTTTGGGTTGAGTACGGATGGAATGAATCCTTTCGGTAACATGAGTAGTATTCATAGCACTTGGCCCGTAACTCTCTGTATCTACAACCTTCCTCCTTGGTTGTGTATGAAACGAAAGTACATTATGATGTCGCTGCTTATCCAAGGGCCGAGACAACCTGGCAATGATATTGATGTATGCCTACAACCATTGGTGGAAGATCTTGTGATACTGTGGAACGAAGGTGTACAGGTATGGGATGAGTACAAGCGAGAGTACTTCATCTTACGGGCATTGTTGTTTTGCACCATCAATGATTTCCCTGCCCTTGGTAACCTATCCGGTCATACTGTAAAAGGGGCCAAAGCATGCCCCCATTGCATGGATGAAACCGCTAGTGTGTGGCTCAATAACTCGAGGAAAACCGTGTACATGCATCACCGTAGGTTCCTTCGCAGGAATCACCCCTACCGCAATATGAAAAAACAATTCGACGGGACAAAAGAGGATGGTATAGCCCCAAGGCCTCGTCGTGGGGAAGAGGTATATGATATGGTTAAGGATATTAATGTCGTACTTGGAAAGGGTGATAGTAATAATACATTGATGTCTCGTACTGAGAAGACCACATGGAAGAAGAGATCGATATTTTGGAACTTGCCCTATTGGAAGGACTTAGAAGTTCAACACTACATAGACGTCATGCACGTAAAGAAAAATGTATGTGATAGCTTGATTGGTCTTTTGCTGAACATTCCTAGCAAAACTAAGGACGGACTGAAGGCACGAAGGGACCTGGAAGATATGAAAATCGAGTGAGCTACATCCTCGTGACACCGGAAAGGGCGACTTTACCTTCCCCACTACACTCTTTGAAGAAAGAGAGAATGCAACCTTGCAAATACTTGCATGGTGTGAAAGTTCCGTCCGGTTACTCATAAGCATCAAGAAACCGGGTCTCGATGAAAGATTTGAAGTTAACTGGCATGAAGTCTCATGATTGTCATGTGATGATGACACAAATGCTTCCTATTGCAATTAGAGGTATTTTGCCGGAAAAGGTCCGAGAGGCAATCATGAGGTTGTGTTTCTTCTTCAACACGATTTCACAGAAGGTCATCGATCCCATCGGACTTTCTGAACTGCAGAATGATGTGGTCAAGACACTATGCCAGCTAGAGATGTATTTCCCTCCATCATTTTTCGATATAATGGTTCATCTCATTGTTCACCTTGTGAACGAGATAAATGTATGTGGCCCCGTATTCCTGCATCAGATGTACCCGTTCGACAGGTGCATGGGTATCCTGAAGAAGTATGTACGCAATCGATCTCGGCCGGAGGGCTGCATTGCGGAAGGTTATGCAACTGAGGAGGTTATCGAGTTTTGCGTGGATTACATGGAGGGGGTGGAACCGGTAGGAGTGCCTGTATCTCGACATGAGGGTAGGCTAGCTGGGAAAGGGACGATTGGAAGGAAATCAACAAATTCTTACGATCATGGATTGTTCGAAAAAGCTCATTTCACAGTCTTGCAACAGTCAGTTGAGGTGTCCTCGTATATGGACATGCACAAGGATAAGCTACGAGAGGAAAATCGTGGACGATCAGAGGTTTGGGTAACAAAAGAGCATGACCGTTTGTTCAATCATTGGTTCAAAGAGCATATGACTGGGAAAGAAACGAGTGTCATGTTGAGGTGGCTGGCAAAAGGGCCATCAGGTACAATCTTGACATGGCAAGGATACGACATAAATGGATATACCTTTTACACGAGATCTCAGGATAGCAAAAGCACTTACCAAAATAGTGGTGTCCGCATAGATACCTATGACAACACAGGCAGTAAGAAGAGTAGCTTCTATGGGTTCATAGAAGAGATTTGGGAGCTCGACTACTGTATTTTTAAGATCCCAATGTTTCGGTATCGTTGGGTACAACTCCCAAAGGGTGTCAAGGTGGACAAGTACGGCTTCACTACTTTGGACATCGAACATGTCGGATACAGAGATGAACCATTCGTACTTGCGAAGCAAGTAGCACAAGTCTTCTATGTAATCGACCCGGCAGATAAGAAGTGCCATGTAGTTCTTCAGGGGAAAAGAAGGATCGTCGGAGTTGAGAATGTCGTGGATGAGGAAGAGTACAACCAGTTTGATGAGTTGCCTCCTTTCGTAGATGGCAACATCAGGCTCGAGGAAGAAACTACTCAGGAAGCTACCTATCATCGCGACGATCATGAAGAAGGGCAAATTGTGAAAGAAAATAATTAGCTATATACGAGTAATGGCAAAATATCAGAGGCGGAGCCAGCTCCTGGGTAGGGCGGGCGCCTTCCGGATTCACCGGGCGATGACCGTGCCGCACAAGTCTTCTTCTATGTAATCAACCCTAATGATGGCCACCGTTGAAGATAATCTTGTGCATGGTAGTTTAAAGTCTGCTTTTCGGTTTTGTTTCCTAGATATGTGCTAGTTTTTCCGGTCTTTGAGTCGATTTGGGACTTTGCTAGTTTTGGTGATTGTTTGATTATTCAAGAGTACTTGTTTGTTTTGCTTGGATGACAAAATAGTGTTCTATCCGGTTGAAAGTTTGGAGAGTTTGTTGAGTCCGTCAGGTGAAAGGAGTCCGAATTCTTTCCTGTAAACTGCTTATGTATTTGCTTTACAAGTATTAGACAAAATCAGAAAACGTCGCAATTGCGCAGCACCAAAAACTAGGTCTTCTGAACTCAGCGCTGCTATTCGATAATATAGCGTATAAGATTCAGAAACAAATTTCAGGGTATAGAGGCACATCAGTGGCGGTTGTTCAAAAGAACCGCCACTGATAACATTATCTGTGGCGGTTCGTATAAAGAACCGCCACTGATACAGTTATCTGTGGCGGTTCAAATAAAGAACCGCCACAGATAATATATTATCGATGGCGGTTCTTAAAAGAACCGCCATCGATCTGATTATCTGTGGCGGTTCGTATAAAGAACCGCTACAGATAATATATGTATCTGTGGCGGTTTGTACAAAGAACCGCCACTGATAAATTATCTGTGGCGGTTTGTATAAAGAACCGCCACAGATAACTGTATCAGTGGCGGTTCTTTTTTAGAACCGCCACTGATAATGCCCCGTCTATAAATAATAGATACCGCCGCTTCTAACTCACCCTAAACCCTTAAACTCCCGCCGTTCTCCCGCGCCCAAACCCTTAAACTCCCGCGCTTGACGCCTTCCCCTCCGACGCCCTCGCGCGTGCCGCGCCCGACGCCATCCTCGACGACGCCCCCCGCGACGACGCCGCCCCCCGACGACGCTGCCCCGTCGACGCCCTCGCCCGACGACGCCGCACCAGCCTACGCCGCCACGGTTGCCGCCCCCGCGCCCTTGCCCGACGCCCCCCGCGTAAGTGCACAAATAGTAGCTATCACAGTTGGTGAAATGTATGCTTGATGTCGTGCTCATCTTTGAAAATGTCAAAACATAATGTAAAATAAATGAATTTGTCTATCCTGCTTCCATTGAGAAGTAGAAAATATGATAATTGATTAATTTGTAGTTGTGTAATATATATGATTAATATATAGTTGCATACCGGATAATCCCACAAGATATCCTATAGGAGTTGTTTTCATATTAAAATCCTTTTAAGACTTCTGTTAATAATTGAGTTGCTTTATCCTTTTAAGACTTCTGTTAATATCCTGTATTGAGTTGTTTTCATATATAGTTGCATACTGGGGACTACTGCTAAAAATATATAAATACGAATGTCAAATTCCGTCTCATTGTTATCACCTCCATACATAAACATGAATTTAGTACAGATGGATGTCAACTCTAGATACTCTACCAACCATTAGATGGACACAACTACACTACATAACATTCTGTACATAAAGGCCCATGGGTACAGTAAAATTTGGGCTCTACTTGATGCACTCAATCTAGCCTCCTCACCAGTGTTCAAGCATCCATGGCACCTTTTCATTTGTGGCTTCGATCTCCTGAATTCTGAAGGTTAACCTCTGTTTCTTTGGATCCTGGAACCATATCCAAGAATTTTTGCAATCAACGCATGAACCAAATATTTAAAGTACTTCAACAAAACAAATCAGATCATATACCTTTATTGTATTGTCAATTCCACTTGTTGCAACAACACAATCGTAGGGATGAGACTGTATACAGTTCACAACTAAAAAAAATATAAGGCACATGATTGGTATATTTACATTAACTTGAGCTACCTTCTTACATGAATTCAAGGGAATTCAAATTAACGCAAGTGATTCAAATTAACTTGAGCTATCTTCTTAATGAATTCAAGGCAATTAACACAATTGGTATATTTACATTTTGCTAACTGTGGTTCACAGCAGTACGACTTACATGAAAGGACAGTGCATTCTTCCACTTGTTCTGATCTAAAAGTTGTTTTTAAAAGACTCAAAATGAATTAATTATTAAAGAGGACCCAAGTACGCCACTTGTTACACATACAAATAAAAAGCTCCCCCTTCCATGTCGGGACCCGAATCCGCAAATCCGACCCTCTGTGTATTCTGTGCGATCCGAGATCACGCTTAGCACACACAACATCATCTGAGGTTGCACATCACGACATTCACAAGGATATAAGAATAAATAGTGCAAACATGTATATAAAACGAGTTGTACAACCTTATGGTCTCCTTACGAGATAAGTCGACCACGCAGGCTTACATTATTCAAAACAAAGAAATAGCGGTGAACATAAAAAGTCGTAAGCATCCATCTTGCCACAGTAAACCGATCGGGCTTGCCCCTAGTTGCTCGTGTCCTCGACGCATACTCCTCCTCCCACCGGTGTAGTCTCCTCCACCGATGTTGGGGTTGATAAGCAAGGTGGGGTGAGTACACAAGGCACTCAACAAGTAATGCAGAATGCAAAGACTATTACTATATGCAAAGCTTATTCCAATGGATTGGCTTAATTGATCCTTTTGCATCAAGCGGCATTTTTAAACTAGTATCTTGTTTAGATTAAAGCGGTGAAACAGATATAAGTAATACTAATTTCAAATGGTTTTTCTTGAAGATTCTCGGCACCTTATTAGTTCATTTCCAACACCGCACACACCACCCTTCCATGTTTTGTTTATGAAACACTACCCCTTGACTGTAATCCCGAGCAATGCTCAATACCGTGAGCACGGCTATTCAATAGTTTTGACACTCTGCAGAGGTTGTACACTTTACCCACAAGATACACCGCTCACCACACGGTGATTGTCCGCAACAAAGCTTTTCAGAACTTCTACCTTAACCAAAGAACCTCTCGGTGTTGCCTTTACTATCACTTCCCTCACACAGAGCCAAGTATAGGACCGGCCAATCACCGTTGGATGGGCACCAAGCCGTAGCAGTACGCTCCCCATACAGATACACCCTGTCTTTGTCACCCCGAGTATCGGAGGAAAGATATCGTAACCCTAGTCAACTAGGTCTGTCCCATGTCGGACATGTGGTTGTACGGTGACTCGGATCAAAGGCTTGCAAGGTGAAGTCCTTAATCACCAAGGCAAGACTTTCAACACTCAACAATGGCACACGGCCCAATGTGGCACACAGACTCACATCACTCAACAACCCAATGCCACACAGCCCACGGCACACACCTCTTGCCACTTGCCCCGCCTAAATCATTTTCCACCCAGTTGATTATTGTGCAACACATGCCAAGAATAACTCAATATCGATGCGGAACCACACAAAGTTTGTCACCTCAATCTCAACATGTGGCATCATCACACCACTTTTCAAAATACATTCAATATGTCTTTAATCAATATTGTAGCATTTTTCCGAAAGATCATTCATGATTCGTTGCAAGGCTAAGCATCTACTCACGGTCTAGCCTCCGTGTTGGCACAATATTAACATCCAACTAATATAATCGAACTTAGGGTGACAATGATCTAGGCATACAATTAATAATTCAAGGTGGCATAACAAAATGGGTTGATTAACTACATTATCCCAAATTAATTTAAATTCATTTTAAATAATTAGCATGCATAGTTTCAAAGCATAAATTACATTTTAAAATCTGGGATCAAAATGATCAAAGCATCACTTGCCTTCAAAGAGTTGCTGGTCGTGTTCAAGCTTGGTCTTGAGCGACGAATTCTTCCTCGAAACTTCCGGCAAATTTACGTCTCACGCTGCATAAACAAAGCATACAATAAATAGCCAATACAGAAGACTATATGTCCTCAAGAATTCAAATAAAATTCACCAATAAATAGCTCACAATTTTATGAATTTTTAGAAATTTGAATCACCCAAATCCGAGTTAAAATGCAAAAGTTATAGTCATTTGAAGTTTGAATAAAATCAAAATACGAAATTAAGAAAATCCGATTTTTCTGAATTATTTTATACTTGAAATTCACATTTATGACGTCAGCATGCCTCATGATGACGTCAGCACCGAAATGAATTTCCGCCAAAATATTTTATATATGAAAATATTTATGGCGTCGGCGATAGCGTCGGCCACGACACGTGTACGCCTGCAGGCCGCCACGTCGCTCTGATCTATGGACCGAGTCTACGGGTTGGCTCGGTCTCCGTGGGCTTGGTTCACGTAATGCGATGCAGCCACGCGGCAAAATCGCACCGTTCGCTAAAACCGACGGTCCGATCCTCACGCGCGCCGCAATAAGCACCGAGATCGTCGACACGCGTCGCGCATCCGGTGATCGGCCTAAATCCAACGGTTGGATTCCGCACCGACGCGGCGACGCCTCGATTCCCGCGCGCCACGCGCGTCGCGCATCGAGCGGTGCCCTCGGATCTAACGGCCAAGACCACACCGCCATCGCGACGCCTCGGTTTACTCGTAGCCACGCGCACGATCGCGATCGCGGCGCGCGCAACGGCCGGATCGGTCTGCTCGCTCGGTCAAACGCCCACGCGTCGGCCGCGATTTGGCGAGGGCGGTGCCATCTCCGCCGCTCGTTCAAATCAACGGCGCAGATCCTTAGGGCAAAACCAGATCCAATCTCTACCGCTCGGATCTAATCCAACGGTCCACGGTACGGTAGCTGTTCATCGCTCATGGTGCGGCGTGGTTCAATCCTCTGGCGTCCACTATCGATCCAGCGGTTAAGACAAAACATATCGCGGACATTAGATCTAATCCAAGCCGTTCGTTCTAGATCTAGCAGTTACGATTCAATCTAAACATCTACAGAGATGGAGGCTACGTGGACTCACCGAACCGAACGATGCAAATCGGACGGTCGGCGCGACCGACGAGGTTGACGGCGCGAAGAAGCGAAGGTTGCCGAGTCGGGAAGATGACCTCGGCGACGGCTGCGGGCTTCTCCGGCGAGAAGAAGTGGTCCACTCGATCGTCTTGCTTCGTGAACTTCGGGCAGGCCGAGCACGGCGAAAGCGACGGACGGCGACGAGAGGAAGCAAAACAACGGCGCACAAGGACGCAACTTCGGCGAGCTTCGCTCGGCGCTAGAGAGGGTCTCGGCGTCGCGTGCGAGGAGTCAAAAGACGCAGCGAAAGGAGCTCTGCCGGACGCGCTACTCGGTGCACTTAAGGGGCCTCGGCGTGCGCGCTTACAGCGGCGAACGAAAGGAACGGTCGGCGGCATTAGCTCCGGTGATCTCGCGAAGACGACCGACGTGGCGCAATCCAGCGCGTCCGTCGGCGACGATCCGAAGGCTCACGCGTCGCGGCGACGTGGCACACGACAAAGCGTGCGATCCGGATCGAACGGCTTGGTGGCGGCGCTAGGGTTTGGCGCGGATGGGCGGCGATGCCGCGATAATGGGCTCGCCCATTCTTATTCATAGCCACTTTTAAAACCTTTTTCAATAAAAATAATTCTAGAAATTCACTTAAATCATTTGGGGCTTTTAAAATAGCGTAAAAATTCTAGAAAAATTCCGAAAATACTTTGAGATATTTGGAACTCAAATAAAATATTTTCAATAAAACTTTGCTAGAACTTTTCCATTATTTAATTGTTTTCAAGGAAGGCTAGTTTTGAGTAATTCCAAATAAATTTCAATAAATTCCCAAAATTCACAAAAATCAAAAATACTCTCAAAATTTAAATTAGAGCAAAAATTAGGTGTTACAAACCTCCCCCTTAATGTAATCTCGTCCCGAGATTGAGTATCGTCTATAGAAACAGGTTAGGAACTCCTTCTTCAGATCTTCTTCACGCTCCCACGTTGCTTCACTTTCCAATGGTTGCTCCATCAACTCTGCAGAAACGCGCTGACTTGTTCCTTGTCTCTCCGTCCATTACGTCCGAATCTTCATTGGATGTTCTTTGTAAGTCGATCTTCTTGCACTCAATTGCCTCCAAAGGTGTTTGCTCTTCCTGCTCAAGACACTTCTTCGATTGAGACACATGGAATACGCCATGCACTCGCCAAAGATCGCGGTAACTCAATTGATACGCAACTTCACCTCTACGGCTCAAGATTTTGAATGGTCCGACATATCTGGTGCGAGCTTCCCTTTGCATGGAACCTTCGACTCCTTTGAGTGGTGTTACTCTAAGATACACAAAATCTTCGGTTCAAAGCTTAGTTCCTGCGACGGTTGTCGGATAACTCTTTTACTGGATTGTGCAATCTTCAATCTTTCCCCGACTGTGGTGATCGTGCTTCCGCTTCTCAAGAATGTCCGTCCGAAAACATGTCGTCACTGTCTCATTCCAATTCAATGGTGTTCGACAGACCTACCATCTGAGCTTCAAATGGAGACATTTGTAAACTTGCTTGATAATCATTATTATAGCTGAACTCAAATAAGGCAAACACTTGTCCCATGAAGTGGAATATGCTAAGGCACATGCCCTCAACATATCTTCCAATATCGATTGACTCTCTCGCTTGTCCATCCGTCATGGATGGTATGTCAGATCAAGTTCAAACGAGTCCCCATTGCTTCATGAAGCTTACCCTTAACTGGAGGTAAATTGGGTACCTCTGTCCGACACTATCTTTTTCGCACTCCATGTAAAAGACAATTACGGACATATAAAGTTCGCTAACCGGTCTCCTAATAAGTGGTCTTCTTGGTATGAAATGTGCCACCTTAGTTAAACGATCTACTATGACCCATATGGAATCATATCCACTTTGCGCTACGGGCAATCCGTTATAAAATCCATACCAATTTCCTCCCATTTCCATTCGTATCTTTAAGGGTTGTAATAGCCTCGCTGCCTTTGGTGCATAGCTTTGACCCTTTGGCATATGTCACATAATGCAACGATTCGCGACTTCTCGTTTCATGCTTGGCCACCAAAATTTTTCCTTCAAATCTTGATACATTTTCGCACTTCTGGATGAATTGAGTACTTGGAGTCATGGGCCTCTCCCAAAATTAATCGCTTCAACTCCTTTTGTTCGACACAAATGCGCCCTTTGAACCACATAGTACCTTGTTCATCCAGTTTAAAATCTTTTGCTTTGCCTTCATCCATTTTGCCCTTAATTCTTTTGATCTTATCATCATCTTTACGCCTTTCCTCGATCCGATCTTCCAGGTAGGTCTTACTTCAAAGTTACTAGGAATCCTTTTGGTACCATTTCCAATTCTAGTTTCGAAATCCCTACACAATTCTCACCGACTTGTTTCCAACGAAGATATTTACACCGTGGTTCTTTACGCTCAAGGCGTCGCCACCACGTTGGCTTTCCCGGGTGGTAGTGAATTCCCACATTATAATCCTTGATTAACTCTAACCATCTTCTTTGCCTCATATTTAGGTCACTTGTGTGAAAATATACTTAAGGCTTTTATGATCGATATATACTTCACATCTATTTCGATGAGATGATGACGCCATATTTTTAGTGCATGCACTACGCAGCTAATTCTAAATCATGAGTCGGATAGTTCTCCTCATGTGGTCTCAATTGCCTCGATGCATAGGCAATTACCTTCCTATTTTGCATCAACACGCATCCCAATCCTCGACGCGATGCATCACAATAAATGTCAAAGTCTTGGTGAACGTCTGGTAAAACTAATACAGTGCCGATGTTAACCTCCTTTTCAATTCTCGAAAACTCTTCTCACACTCAGTGTCCATAAAAATTTCTTTTCTTTTTCAACAATTGCGTGAGAGGTCTCGCAATCGTAGAGAATCCTTCAATGAATCGACGGTAATACCCGCCATTCCAAGGAAACTACGGATTTGGGTTACCGTCTTCTACTTCCCAATGTAAAACCGTTTCCACTTTCTTTGGATCTACAAAGAACTCCTTCTCGCTTTGTCATTATGTGTCCAAGAAATTCCACCTTATCTTTCCGTAAATCACATTTGCTAAATTTCGCAAACAACCGTTGTTCCTCAACTTTTCAAGGACTAGCCTCAAGTGCTCGGCGTGCTCTTCTCTCGCCTTGGAATAGATAAGGATGTCATCTATGAATACGACGACGAACTTATCCAAGTTTTCCATAAAACCTTATTCATTAAGTTCATGAAATATGCCGGTGCATTTGTCGGACCAAAAGACATCATCAGAAACTCGTAGTGTCCATATCTTGACGAAATGCGCCTTCTAATATCCTCCGATCGGATCTTCACCGATGGTATCCTCGATCAAGATCAATTTTGGAGAATACTCCCGCTCCTCTCAATGGTCAAACAAATCATCGATCCCGGTAGCGGATACTTATTCTTTATCGTCACATCATTGAGTGCACGATAGTCTATACACATCCTGAAACTTCCGCCCTTCTTCTTAACGAATAAGACAGTGCTCCCCATGGCGATGAACTAGGTCTTATAAATCCCTTTTCCAGCAGTTCTTCAATTTGCTTCTTCATTTCCACCAATTCCTCTGTGGACATCCCGTAAGGTCTCTTAGCTATTGAGCTGTCCTCGAACTAGTTCTATCACGAACTCGATATCTCTATCCGCGGCATTCCGTAAATCTTCCGGGAAAACATCCGGATATTCATTGACTATGGAGACTTCCTCTGTCGATATCTTCATGCCGTTGACCATCAATTGTCCATCTCGTCTCGGTTTCGCTTCAAACTCAATTTTCTTTCCATCCGGGCTCTCGATCGATATGACTCTTTTTCCGCAATCCAATATCGCCTTGTGATCGTTAACCAATCCATTCCCGTGATAACATCCAAGGTTTGGGTATTAAGGACGATTAAGTTCGCTAGGAACTCAACTCCATTAATTATTATTCCTACCCCGAACATCCTACTTTAGATCGGAGTTCGATCCGAGGATTGGACTATGAGCACACATTTAAGATTCACTATTTCCATATCATTTTGAACAGCAAAATCTCGGAAATAAAAGAATGCGAAGTTCGGAATCAAATAAAGCGATGAGCTGGTATCGAGTTTACTAGAACTTACCCAAGACAACGTCCGAGGCGCTCGGACTTCATCTGCTGTGATGTGGTTGACTCGCCGTGCAGTTCCTTGGGATGGAGTCGCTGCTTTGACGCCCGCGGTTCATGATTAGTGCGGAGTCCTTGCGGTGTGTTCCCCAAGTTAAAGCGAACCGGGTGACACCTCCTTCTTAGGGCGCTTGTTGGCAAATGCCCCATTTCATTGCAATGATAGCAACGCCTTCCCACGGCCGAGAGGTTCCTCCATCTGCGCCATAGTTCTGCCGAGTCTCGAACATTTTGACCCATCGGCGATTTGCCGCAGTGGTGCTCATCATTGCCTCTAGGCCGGTACCGAATGAGCTGTTGGGGTGCCGTCCTCTCGCCTCTGCTTGCCCCGAC
The DNA here is from genome assembly GCA_036346275.1 of Otatea glauca. Taxonomy (NCBI): domain Eukaryota; kingdom Viridiplantae; phylum Streptophyta; class Magnoliopsida; order Poales; family Poaceae; genus Otatea; species Otatea glauca. The sequence continues at coordinate 46,623,690 of CM070721.1, read as the reverse complement.
GACCTCCTTGTTGCGCCATTCTGCGCTTCTGTTGTCATCCAACTCTCGCGCTTGTCCTCTAAGATCGTGGCTTTGTTAACTAACTCTTGAAAGTCGTGGAATGTGTGGGTGATCGGTCCCACTGCAATCCTCGCATTCAATCCTTCATGAAGCGGGATTGTCGGCCTTATCCGTAGCCACGTCCTCCGTGCGTAGCGTGCGGTTGGGTGAACTTGTTCGTAATCGCCATCGACCGCCGCCTTGCTTGAGGCTTCTAACTCCTCCTTTTAAGATCCATGATACCCTGGGTACATGGTATCGACGAAGGCCGAGGTGAACTCCTCCCATGTGATACTCCGCGGGTCCTCATGAGTCGCGCAGGTTTTCCCACCATTCTGCGCGGCCCTTCGAGTTGATGAGAGGCATAGAGTACCCTCTCATGTCCTACACATTGGGTAATGTGCGCTTCCTTTCGATTGTCCTTAGCCAATCGTCCGCTCCAATGGATTGGCGTTGCACGAGAAGGTAGGTGGACGGGTTCTCATAAACTCCGACAACCGTGAGTAGGGGTGTGGTCCATGGTTGCCCCAGTGTTGAACATTCGCAGCAGCTTGATTGGATATCTGCGCATGGTTTGAACCATCGTGGTCATGAGTTGAGTCCGGGCATCAAAAGGCTCCTGTGTTCTCGCATATCGACTGCGGTGGTTGAGGAATCGCTCTTCATTCTCGTTGTCCGTCTGTTAGCTCCACTTCACTGGCTCCAACATTTCCACGAGTCCTCACCATCTTGCAAGCTTCCATGGTTAAGAAAAGAAGAAAGCATAGACGAGTAAAAGAACTTATGTGGGGAAACAGTGTAACTTAAATTATTTAGCCACTTTATTGATATAATATAAAGCAAGATGGTTGCTCACAAGTGCCTAAGGGCAATGCAACACATACGTGACACTCACAACCAAAAGTAAGTAAGCAAACATAGGAATCCATGACAACTCACACCTAAGGGTGACTCAAGCAAAGACGCGACTCGATATTCGAGTCTCGACACTACACTCTACTACACTCGATCACTCATCGAGCCAACCCGGCCGCGCTTCCCGGGCGTACCGCGCGGTGCCGCGGCATTGAGGCGAATCGTCTCGTGACCTCTCGCGCGGGTGCAAAAGACCCCATCGACTCTGCTGGTCCCGGCCGCTCGCTCCTGATCGGGCGCCTCTGCTCCGGCTCCTCCGATCTGGATCATGTAACTCAGGATCGGTTCGGGCTCGGGTCCATATAGAGCCATCTCCAACTCCCGGATCTTCGTATGGCATGAGCTAAGTTCTCCTGTGTTGGGTTCTTGCCTCTATAACCTCGTCGCGGGTCCTCTGCGCAGCTCTGGGACTGCCTCGCCCAAGGCGTCCTCTGGCGATGACGATCTCGCCAGTGGGTGATCGTGGCGCCCTCCTCCACGAGCTCCATCCTGTTGTATCGACTGTCGCGACGCGGATGGTGGCGGAAGACGGTGCCCTCTAACTCTGCGGAGTAAGTGCGGGCAATTTGCCGCATCGCCTGACGCGACGTCTCCCGAATCCCGCCTCGAAAGAAGACCTCCGGCAAGGATGTAGATAGGACGACTCGCCTCGCCCTCTCCCGAGCATACACCGTGATCTTGACGCCCCAGCGATGTCAAGTCCTGCCTGCATCACCAAGTCCCTCGATGCGGTGGTCGGTCAAAACCTCCAAGCAATCGCATCATACGCCATAACTCCGGCGTATCCTCCGTCGCTCTCCATAGGTATGGATCATCCTCATCCGCCAAAACAAACCTTGTTTAAATTAAATAGAGAATAATAAAAATTCAAAGATAGGTATGAATAAGGGAGAAGAGATAAGTCGAGATTTCTTTGACATTCTTGCTCAAGTTGATTAGGTCTTTAGAAAATAGTTTTCACCCTCCTAGGCACAACCAAACTAAGGTCAAGGCCTACAGTCAACCTGCTCTGATACCACCTCTGTCGGGACCCGAATCTGCAAATCCGGACCCTCTGTGTATTCTGTGCCAGTCCAGGATCACGCTAGCACACACAGTCATACAGGGTTGCACATCACAGACATTCACAAGGATATAAGAATAAATAGTGCAAACATGTATATAAAACGAGTTGTACAACCTTATGGTCTCCTTACGAGATAAGTCACCACGCAGGCTTACATTATTCAAAACAAAGAAATAGCAATGAACATAAAAAGTCGTAAGCATCCATCTTGCCACAGCAACCGACGGGCTTGCCCCTAGTTGCTCGTGTCCTCGACGTACTCTCCTCCCATCTACCGTGTAGTCTCCTCCACCGATGTTGGGGTTGATAAGCAAGGTGGGGTGAGTACACAAGGCACTCAACAAGTAATGCATGAATCAAGACTATTACTATATGCAAAGCTTATTCCAATGGATTGGCTTAATTGATCCTTTTGCATCAAGCAAGATTTTTAAACTAGTATCTTGTTTAGATTAAAGCGTTGAAACAGATATAAGTAATACTAATTTCAAATGGTTTTTCTTCAAGATTCTCACACCTGACCTTATTAGTTCATTTCCAACACCGCACACACCACCCTTCCATGTTTTGTTTATGAAACACTACCCTTGACTGTAATCCCGGGCAATGCTCAATACCGTGAGCACGGCTATTCAATAGTTTTGACACTCTGCAGAGGTTGTACACTTTACCCACAAGATACACCGCTCACCACACGGTGATTGTCCGCAACAAAGCTTTTCAGAACTTCTACCTTAACCAAAGAACCTCTCCAGATTGCCTTTACTATCACTTCCCTCACACAGAGCGAAGTATAGGACCGCCAATCACCGTTGGATGGGCACCAAGCCGTAGCACGTGCGCGCTCCCCATACAGATACACCCACATGTCTTTGTCACCCCGAGGTATCGGAGGAAAGATATCGTAACCCTAGTCAACTAGGTCTCATCCCATGTCGGACATGTGGTTGTACGGGTGACTCGGATCAAAGGCTTGCAAGGTGAAGTCCTTAATCGGCCAAGGCAAGACTTTCAACACTCAACAAGGGCACACACCCAATGTGGCACATGACTCACATCACTCAACAACCCAATGCCACACAGGCCCACAGCACACTGACCTCTTGCCACTTGCCCCAGTCTAAATCATTTTCCACCCAGTTGATTATTGTGCAACACATGCCAAGCAATAACTCAATATCGATGCGGAACCACACAGTTGTCAGTACCTCAATCTCAACATGTGGCATCATCACACCACTTTTCAAAATACATTCAATATGTCTTTAATCAATATTGTAGCATTTTTCCGAAAGATCATTCATGATTCGTTGCAAGGCTAAGCATCTACTCACGGTCTAGCCTCCGTGTTGGCACAATATTAACATCCAACTAATATAATCGAACTTAGGGTGACAATGATCTAGGCATACAATTAATAATTCAAGGTGGCATAACAAAATGGGTTGATTAACTACATTATCCCAAATTAATTTAAATTCATTTTAAATAATTAGCATGCATAGTTTCAAAGCATAAATTACATTTTAAAATCTGGGATCAAAATGATCAAAGCATCACTTGCCTTCAAAGAGTTGCTGGTCGTGTTCAAGCTTGGTCTTGAGCGACGAGTTCTTCCTCGAAACTTCCGGCAAATTTACGTCTCGCATAAAACAAAGCATACAATAAATAGCCAATACAGAAGACTATATGTCCTCAAGAATTCAAATAAAATTCACCAATAAATAGCTCACAATTTTATGAATTTTTAGAAATTTGAATCACCCAAATCCGAGTTAAAATGCAAAAGTTATAGTCATTTGAAGTTTGAATAAAATCAAAATACGTAAATTAAGAAAATCCGATTTTTCTGAATTATTTTTATACTTGAAATTACATTTATGACGTCAGCATGCCTCATGATGACGTCAGCACCGAAATGAATTTCCGCCAAAATATTTTTATATATGAAAATATTTATGACGTCAGCGATGACGTCAGCACGACACGTGGCACGCCCAGAGGCTGCCACGTCGCTCTGGTCTATGGACTGAGTCTACGGGTTGGCTCTGGTCTACCGTGGGCTTGGTTCACAGAACAGTGCAGCCACGCGGCAAAATCCAGACCGTTCGCTAAAACCGACGGCCGATCCTCACGCGCGCGCAATAAGACCGAGATGCGTGCGACACGCGTCGCGCATCCGGTGATCGGCCCTAAATCCAACGGTTGGATTCGCGACCGACGCGGCGGCGCCGATTCCCGCACGGCCACGCGTCGCGCATCGAACGGTGCCCTCGGATCTAACGGCCAGCACCACACCGCCACTGCGACGCCTCGGTTTACTCGTAGCCACGCGGCACGATCGCAGCGGCGCGCCCGAAAGCAACGGCCGGATCTGGTCTCGCTCTGGTCAAAACGCCCACGCGTCAGCACGCGATTTGGCGAGGGTACGGTGCCATCTCCGCCGCTCGTTCAAATCTGAACGGCGCAGATCCTTAGGGCAAAACCAGATCCAATCTCTACCGTTCAGATCTAATCCAACGGTCCACGGTACGAGTCATTTCGCTCATGGTGCGACGTGGTTCAATCCTACGCGTCCACTATCGATCCAACGGTTAAGACAAAACATATCGCAGACATTAGATCTAATCCAAGCCGTTCGTTCTAGATCTAACGGTTACGATTCAATCTAAACATCTACGAGATGGAGGCTACGTGGACTCACGTAACCGAACGATGCAAATCGGACGGTCGGCGCGGTTCGACGAGGTTGACGGCGCGAAGAAGCGAAGGTTGCCGAGTGGGGAAGATGACCTCGGCGGCAACGCAGCGGGCTTCTCCGCGAGAAGAAGTGGTCCACTCGATCGCCTTGCTTCGGTGAACTCGAACGGGCGAGCACGGCGAAAGCGACGGACGGCGACGAGAGGAAGCAAAAACAACGGCGGCACAAGGACGCAACTTCTGGCGAGCTCGCTCAGCGCTAGAGAGGGTCTCGGCGTGCGTGCGAGGAGTCAAAAGACGCAATGAAGGAGCTCACGGACGCGCTACTCGGTGCACTTAAAGGGGCCTCGACGTGCGCGCTCAAAGCGCGAACGAAGCGGGACGGTCGGCGGCATTAGCTCCGGTGATCTCGCGAAGACGACCGACGTGGCGCAATCCCGCGCGTCCGTGCGGCGACGATCCGAAGGCTCACGCGTGCGGGCGACGTGGCACACGCACAGGCGTGCGATCCGGATCGAACGGCTTGGTGGCGGCGCTAGGTTTCGCGCGGATGGGCGGCGACGCGACAATGTGGGCTCGGCCCATTCGCTCATAGCCACTTTTAAAACCTTTTCAATAAAAATAATTCTAGAAATTCACTTAAATCATTTGGGGCTTTTAAAATAGCAGAAAAATTCTAGAAAAATTCCAGAAAATACTTTGAGATATTTGGAACTCAAATAAAATATTTTCAATAAAACTTTGCTAGAACTTTTCCATTATTTAGTTGTTTTCAAGGAAGGCTAGTTTTGAGTAATTCCAAATAAATTTCAATAAATTCCCAAAAATTCACAAAAATCAAAAATACTCTCAAAATTTAAATTAGAGCAAAAATTAGGGTGTTACATTCCACATGACAGTCTGATATGGCTAGAGTAATAAGCAAAAAGAACGTTTATGAGTGCCCTTAGCTGCATAGTTGTTTCTACATTGTTTTAACTATACAAATTTTATATGCCAGTTGATGTGCCCTTTTAGTGGGTATATATAATTCAGTGTTTAAATAGTTTCCATGTGTTTCCAACACTTGGGGAAATCCGTGAGATGATTCTGTAGTAATTGATGGAAATTATGTTTCTGGTCGAATTGTAGTTCTAATGGAGCCCGAAACCGATCCTATAGTGGAGGAGAGCCCAAGCAGGTACCTTACCCTCCACCCAACCACCGAAGGTGCCGAGGCCTCCACCGCTGTTGCAGATGATGCTCTGTTGCAAGGCGCCGAGGACGAGGGAAACTAAGAAGCTCAAGGCCTGTACACCATCTTAGAGGTCTTAGATCTGGGGCCCTGTTGCACCGACAAAATCGTGACCAAATACAGTCAACATGCGGGTGCATCGTAAGGATAAAGTGCCAATCACCTATTCGGATTGGCATAAAGTGCCTCGAGCCACCAAAGAGGATCGTGTGATGAGCTCAAAGAAACCTTCAATTCCCAAGGAGCCAAAGATCTTGTCGTCGCGACGCATTGATGACCATGGATGCGGCGTGGAGAAACTTCAAGGCGGTGAACACAAATTATGTGAAGCAAAACCGGTCGACCATCGGAGAATACCCAAGATTTGAGCCATATTGGGATGAGTTTGTGGCGATGAAGCAATCGAGGCGACAAGGAAGTCCAAAGAGGACCACATTAGCATCGCAAGAAGGAATACTCACCCCACGCACTTGCACGAGTGGGTACGCGGGTAAAATTGCTCAATAGGAGAGGCAAGAATTAGAAGCGGTCCAATTGGCTGGCACAAGTCCCTTGATCGGACTACGAGACCGAGTGAAGCACTACGTGCTAGCGAGGGCAGATATGTTGTCTACTGGGGGTTTATCATTCAAGAGCAGTGAAGACGAAGCAATGGCGCAACGAGTTCATGAGTTTTCACGCCTATCCACCCAAGGATCTTTTCACCCAAACAGGAGAAAGACGAGCTAACAAATGTCCCTAGGAAACAAAGAGCACTGCAGTGGGACACGAGGCGTCGGGGTCAAGGTTCCATGGAGGAGTGGATTCCACGAGCACGGAGACTCTTATAGGAGTCGGAAGAGAGCTAAAGATGGCGGCCGAGAAGGAAATGGAAATGATGAAGGATGGGGTTCTCGCGAAATACAAGGCACCATTGAAGAACAAGTTGAGCGACAAGTACAACAAGCCTTGAGTCAGTCGCAGGCCCACAACGTTTTCTCCAGTCCTACAGGTCGTCGCAGTAGTTGTGTGTCCACGCCATTGGCAGAAGCGAACAACAACCATTATCCTGTGGACGACATACAGGACCCCACACCCTGTCAGCTCAACGTGCCCGTGATGAACATATTTATGCAGCCGCCACTGAGGGTAGTCTATCCGTGCCAAGAAGGGGGTGTCCTGCACAATACCCCGATAGTGCCAGGTTATGCAAAGGTCCAAGTGGATACGGTATTTGCACAGTTTGTTGAGATCGGACTGGAAAAACCCGCCAATGATGAGATAACTACTCTAGGAAGTGCCGTCCACTCATTCATCCAATGGCGCAAGCGTGACATCGTCTTGGACCATGCAGTACCATCCTCTCCTGCAGTACAATCCTCGCATCCATCACCAGCACCTGAGAGTGAAACGGGGAAGAAGCAAAATGAGGTAGAAAAGAAATGCAATGAGGACCCCATCAAGATGGCCACTGTTAGTACTCCAAAACAGAAACCTATAACACAGTACTTCAAATGACAAACCTACAACCTCTGATCCCAAAATTGGCACATTAGACAAGTCAGATTAGCTAGATCGGTAGGCCAGACCGAGTATGATGTCGTATGCGACAAAAAGTAAGGGCAAGGCGCAATCGATGACCAAGATGATCAACAAAGATTGAAATTCGAGGTAGGAAGCCCTTGGTCACCGCTTGAAGTTAAAAGTCTAACACCCATGATGCAGCGATTACATGCATGGTACTTAGATCGATCCAACCAAGACGTACTCCCAAAGATGATCACTGTAATTTTTCGTGAGGAACATTTTCACCATGAGGGCCTTGGCTACTTCTTAATAGAATTCGATAACTTGCACAACTTGTTCTATCACGACGCCCTCGACATATCTTTTTGAGATCTTTGTCACCGTAAGTGTGTAATATATCAATCTTGGCCTACATTCACGTAATACCGATAAATTTCATGTCTAACTAATTAGTTATATAGATACGAGATGATTGAAGTATGAAGAACCAAGGGGCGATGGGATTCTCGACCGGAACGGTTTGCCAACATGAAATCAAAAGAGCACCAAAGGAGGTCGAGGATGCGTATATAAAGTTTTGATTAAACTACAAGACAAGGAGTTTATACTTTTCCATACAATTTTAAGTAAGTTGCTCACTAGCTAGTGAAATTACTCGTTTATTTCGTTATTTACTCGATGTAAGGACTAATGACCGCATCATGCATGTGTATGTAGCTTCCATTGGATTCTCGTAATAATTCATCCGAGAAAAGAGCAAGATCTCGATCATGGATCCACCGGATAAACCTAAAAAGACTTTGAAGAGATGACACATTTAGTGAATGAGGCGTTCAAAAGATATTGTCGGAAGAGCTCGAGATACCGCTGCGTACCACAAATCCCTTACAATCTGCACGAAGTTTCCAGTGCGCACGAAAGGAATACTCTTATATCATATTTCATAGTAAATAGCTCCTTCGACGACATCTTAGTTCATTCGATTTTGCGATGTCAAGCGGTAGAAAGGAACAAATTTATGTGGGTACTTTGTTGCCAAGACATGCGCGAAATCTTATCATGCACAATAAAATACAATGACGTAGAGGTCGGTCATGCTGACATGACACATTGATTCACACCACTCAATTTCTATATTCTCTCTTAATTTTGTTTTTTATACTTACAGTAGCGTCAAGTTGTCTACGGTAGGACTGCTTCTTTCTGAAATCCAAGGCATTCAGGGCCAGCTCGCCTACTTCATCATGAAGGAAATAATCAACAAAAATGGCGAGTTTTATGACGAAGACAACAACGATCCAGTCATCCATACTATTGTCTCAAATCACGTGTCTTCAACCTCCAAGACCAGTAGGCTTCTAGTTTACCTCCACTAGTTTAGGCTTTTTACTTCAATTCTGCTTCATTACAAAGTGTAAATAACTCTTTGTTCCTTTCAAATGGGAACCCCTTTTTTGCCAATGTCACTTCTTTTGTCGCTGGTTGTGGTAGTGTAGCTACTTTTGTCTTCTTCAGGAACACACACACATGCGAGTGACACTTCTAAATATACTTTCTGAGTGTAGCATGTACTTTTGTCAATGCCACTTCTTTTCTTAGTGGTTGTGCTAGTGTAGCATGTACTTTCTGAGTGAATCATGCTTTTCTTGCTTATCATGCTGGTTTCTTCTTACAAACAATTGCTCATCAGGATCAAGTGCTTCACACACAAAAATAAATCTCAAAAACCAGAATAACTCTAGCATGGAGAAACTCATGGCTCGAAGAGCGAAGGGCGACTCATCGATGGGCTTAGTGTCATGGTCATCGATGAAGATAAACATCATGCGAATTTGGCAAGGTCTATGCTCTGTAAACTCAACTTTTATGGTAAGCGCCATCAATTCCTACCAGCAATCCATGTCTTGAGAATCATGCACAAGATGTAGGGAAGCTCTTAGTCACCGCTTCGAAGTTAAAAAATCTAACACCCATGATGCAGCGATTACATGCATGGTACATGGATCGATCCAACCAAGGCGTACTCCCGAATGATGCGACCAAGACGTACTCGAATGATGCATGGTACACCCATGATGTAGCGATTACATGCATGGCACAAGAATATGGCATTATCTACATGCTATCGCAAATCGTGTGAAAAGCAATTCAGTAAGAACAATATCTTTTATATCCGAGTGGACACATCTTCGTGCATGTCGATGTGCAAATATAATTGCATCTAAGTTTCTTTTAGTCCGATTATCCAAAGAATAAATTAAATGCATGACCTAGGCTACTCCTATCACTATAACAACAATATAAATGAAGAACTAAAATTAGTAAATGGTATGGTGTAAAGTCTGCTATCCCTTGTTCTTGTTTGCAATTATGGATCTTCCATTTTGAAAACTCATACCGTATTCTCGCTTTGTTTGGTGCTATGTCCATTGAAAGACCAAAATTGTTATTTTACCACACATGGTGAGATATTTGTTTGATCGACCTCAAGTGGCTTCTTTTGTTTGTCTGAAAATAGATCGAAATGAGATCAAGGGGTGACAGGAGATGGACAACCAACACATCCTCGCAAAATGTAAGAGAAGGAAGTCGTGTCATCTGTTGCGGCAGTGTTATCGACCTCTGTGGTCCTGGGATTGGATGCCCATGGCAAAACTCCACACAGAGGTATGTTATGGAAAAACATATTCCAATCTAATTTCTATCTTTGAAGTAAAAGTATAATTTATTACCTGATTAGTCCAAATTGTCTTACGTGAAACAATTGAATCATCATCTGTGGCTTGGAAAAGGCAAGTCTACATTGAAGGGATGTACCATGTGATTGCAATTTACAACATTAAGAAAGGAAATTTTGATTGAAGTTAGTGATAACATGAACAGACATTTTAAGAATATCAACTTGGATAGAAGTCAGGTGCTAGTATCCCTGCCCTGTCAATCTGAACCAGATAATCCAGATCATGAGCAACACCATTCCATGTTAGCACATATGATCTGGACTGTAGTCTAGGTTATGTTGGCTACTTGTTCCATTAGCAGTCATTGTCATACCTTAATAAATAGCTTATTTGCAGGTGTATATATGGTAATATGTGAAAACTATCATATAAAGGAATGCAATTTTGGGCATGTGTGCTATAAAACTGTTAGCAAATGCATTACTTTGATGCTAGCACAATAGTTTCTTAATGTTGTAAATTGCAATCACAGAGTTTCTTAATGTTGTAAATATCTAGACCTTCCATTTTTAGAGTGGGTTGATCATTTGTTTGGTTTGTTACCAGGCACCCACAAAGTTAGCTTTGGTTCTTTTTTTGACATGAAGATGGTGATTTATTTTGTTTTAGACCTCAGTAGCTACCTAAAGAATTTGGGAAGCTAGTTTTAATTTGACCCCTTATACTCTGATATATTATTTTCATCCATTGGTCATTGATTATTTATTGTTTCTTTCCATAAATTCGAACTTCTATCAGTACCACTTTTACGAGTATCTCCTTTTCTTAGCAATGGGTTGATTTCATTTTGGCAGTGTGCACATGGAAGAGTTGAGTGGTTTTCGTTCCTTGAAGTTGCCAAAGAGTTGCATAAAACCTTCAAGTGATTAGTAAGTAGATAGAATCTTAGCTATTTTGTGTTATCTCCAAGTCTTCTATACCCAACATAGAGTTTTTATCTCTTTGTATGTGACAGTTTTATAAAATGATTATGCTAATAAATCTTACATTTGAACTAGTGATGTCAATCAAACAACAATGTACATAAATCTTGGCATGGCTAGCGCTGCTGAGGCTAGCCACAAATGCCGATTTTTATTTTCGTGTGGGATTATCGTGGCGGTTTTAGCCAAAAACCGCTCGACGTAATATCGATGTGGTTCTATCAAAAACCGCCATCGATAATAGTCCTACCGATGGCGGTTTTATATACAACCGCCACAGATAGTTTTATCGATGGCGATTCGAGCCAAAACCGCCACTAATCATCCAAGTATCGATGGCGGTTTTGGGATAGAACCGCTCGATATTTGAGTATCGATGTGGTTCTATTAAAAAACCGCCACTGATAGGACTATTATTAGTGGCGGTTTTGGCTCGAACCGCCATCGATACTGAATATCGATGGTGTTCTAGCCAAAAACCGCCACGAGATAGTGTTATTTGTGGCGGTTCTAGAACCGCTACTGATAATCCTCGATTATCAGTGGCACTAAATCTGTGGTGGTTCAAAAACCGCCACTGATGGCAGTTATGAACCGCCACTGATGGCCTTTTTCAAGGTAGTGGAGGCTGAGCTGGTAGCTTGCTATGAAGGTGTTTCTTTAGCACGCCAATGGACTCATCTTCCCGCAATCCTAGAGTCTAATTGTGGTTTGTGTTAAGAACTTATCCTCTTATTTCAGGATAGATATTTGTTGTCCAGTAGCTTCAGGGATGCAAGAGATATAATGGTAATGATGAGTGATGTTCGAGTCGTTAAGGCTAAGAGAGAGTTTAATAAGGTAGCACATGGGCTAGCCTAGCACATCACGCCTTGAGCTCAAAAAGCTCGTCGGTGTGGTTAGTTGGAATTCCTCTCTGTATTGAGCACTTTGTGCTCCACGATTGTGAAGGACCATGTGGAGGTCCATCCATGTTTGTGATGAGTATTTGACTTTATTTGAGCAAGCCGTGCTCAAGTTTGAGTTTGATTTGGATTGATTTTCAAAATGAAGCAATTTGAGTTGTCTCTGCCAGGAATGGCAGTACCGGCCGTATGGGCGCGGTAGTGATGAGTTGGATGGTTTATTGCATATCATTGTGGGCATTGCTATGTGATGAGTTTCCTTGTCTTTGATGGTTGCAGGGCGACAGTGCTAGGTCATGGTGAGGCGGAGGATGACCGGGACTAGGCGAGGAGCATCGGAGGTCCAGACGGTTGGGAGATCGCCGGAAGATGATCGGAGACGGAGTCCGAGAAGTCAAGAAGACAAGGAAAGGAGATGATGCTAGCTAGATGCCGCGTGGATCAGTGAGGGCCGTCGGATTTAGGTCTAGTTGATAGGATAGCGGGTCTAGGTAGTATGCTTTGAAAACCGTGCAAGAAAACCCGGTATGTGTGTGGGTTTTGGGTTAGCCCTTGCATGGCTGTGTGTGTGGGTTAATCTTAGCCCTTAGATGAGTGCTCTTGGGTTGAGAGACTCATCCAAGGGTGGTAGGTGGCCCAAGAGTAGTATAAATAGGGGTGGAGGGGTAGCCTCCTCCCCTTGAAGGTTTTTGAGGTTTTTGAATGCTCCTTTGAGATTTGCCCACATGAAAGTGGGGCTTTGTAACCTCTCCTTCCAGAAATGAAAGTTTTATCCATCCAACTCTGAATTTATTTTGCGCATTTACATTATGTCTTTACTTTACGCAATTTAAATTCAGCATTTGCTTTCCCGCAATTACATTCTCGCAATTTACTTTCACGCAATTTGGATTTGCCTCCCTTCCTTCTAAATGCTGTTGATCTTGGATGTTTTGAGTGTGTTCATATGGTTTTACATCTCTTTTGCACTCTTGGATTTAGTAGAGAACATCTTTTCTTTCAAGTTCCAACTTTGTTCAGAACTTGTTCTTTGCGCAGCATTTAGTATTTGATTTTTATAAACATCTAGAAAACTCCGTTTTAAGTGATTCTTGTTGGAGGAGGTGTGGGACTCTGATATCCACCTGAAGAAAAATTTTGGTGTTCACTTGTTGCACCGTTTGGGCGCCATGAGGTGAAAATTGAGCCCCAAATTTTCTGCTCGAAGTTCTTAACTGACTGTGTTCTTCGATTTTTCCTGTTTTTTCTATATGGATATTTGAGGAGAAATTTGGTGGAGTTCTTCAAGACTCTTCTGCTCATAGGGAGAAAATTTCTCAGAATTTTGTGAATAGCAGAAACCCACCAACCTCCTGTTCAAATTGAGGACAATTTCTGGAAATTCTGCTTTTGCTTTTCTGAAAGTGACTTTTGTGATTTGAATTGATGTCCTTTCTAAAAGCAAGAGTTGGATTGATTCCTCTTTATCTTGGGCACTAGACAACCAGGATTGTGACTCAAAAATCCCCACATATTTTTTGGTACTTATCCATGCAAGCTAGGGGTACACATAGTTGTCTAGTTTTTCGGGTTTTTTCACGATTTCCTTTGAGCGATCTTGTCGAGGTTTTTGTTGTAGTATTTTGGGGGAAAATTTATTTGCGAACATTCACCCCCCTTTGTTCGCCATCTAGATCCTTCAATTGGTATCAAAGCCGGTTCTGCTCTTTCTAGATCTTGACCGGTCTCAAGAGCCATGGCGACGGACAAATATTCCACCAAGCCTCCCATCTTTAATGGAGTTGATTTTCCTTTTTGGAAGTCCCGGATGGAGTCATACATCACTGCCTAGGGCTACTTGATATGGCAGAAGGTGGAACTCCCGTATGAGGTTCGTGCTGATGAAAATGTAACGGCCATCAATATGGCTGACATTGAGGCGAATGCTAAGGCAAGGAACATTCTCATACAGGGTCTTAGCCGCGGTGAGTATGATAGGATTTCTCACCTTCGCTCTGCTCACGATATTTGGGTAACCCTCGATGCTTACCATGAGGGCTCTACTCAAATCAAGATGTGAGCGAGACAGTTCAAGCGAGTACAACAAGTTTGATCAACGCTACCGGTGAGAGTCTCGACGAGTGTTTTGGTCGGTTTACAAAGATCTTGAGCGACCTCCGAGCGCTTGGTTGCATATACCACGACTCGGATAATGCTCGGCATTTCTTGAACGCACTCGACCTTGGGTTTGGGAGATGAAGGTGACCACCATCAAGGACACCACCGACTTATCGACTCGACTCTTGACGGGCTTTATTCCGCCTCAAGACTCACGAGATCGATGTCGTCTCTCGGAAGACGAAATCTCGATCGATGGCTTTGGTCACCGATCCCAATGGATCTTCTTCCGATTCTTCCGCTCGGTCTCTCCCTCTCCACCCTTTGCGAGCTAAGCGATGACCAACTGGAAAAATTTCCAGAAAATGAGCTTGCTTTTCTTGCTCGCAAATTTTCTCATGCATACAAGAGGGTGAGACAGAGGAAGAGAGGTGGCATGATCACCGCCGAGTGTGGTGGCCCCAACCACATTGAGCGAATCTGTCCCAAGCTGGAGAAGGGCAAGAACGACGTTGGCGGTTCGGGCAAGAACGACTACATCGACAAGAACCGCAAGAAGAAGCCTCTAGTTCGTGAACTGGCGCACGAGAAGAAGTATCGCAACTTCTCCAAGAACAAGAAGCTTTTCCACCGCGTCCTCGCCGTGCTTGACGACATCAACATCTCCGACACGTAGACATGGAGCGACAAGGGCGAGGATGATTCGCAAGAGAAGAAAGGCGGCGACGACTTCTCCGGCATGTGCTTCATGGCCAACGTCAACGGCATCAGCGACTCAGACAAATGGCTACCTGATTTAGGATCGTCGGATGGGAAGGAGATGTTTGGATTATCGACTCGGTTGTTCTCGCCATATGACCGGAGATTCTCGATGGTTCTCTTCCTAGTCCGAGCCCCGGTGATGAGTTGACCACTTTCGGGATGCATCTTCGTAGAGTCATTGCTAAAGGTACCATCTGCATTAACCAAAATTTCATTCTTAAAGATGTTGCCTTAGTAAGTAAGTCGCAATACAATCGCTCTCTGCTTCTCGACTTATCGATGACTCTTTCGAGGTAAGCTTCAAAAGTAATGCCCGTAGAATCCTTAATTCATCGGAGGGTTAGTTTGGATTTCTAGATTTGGGAGTCTTTCGTGCTGATTTTTCTCGCTTCTTCCGAGACTCTCTTGATGTTTGATTGCTTCGAGTCCCGTGATCTCTCCTTCGGCATAGGAGACTTGGTCACATTGGTTTTGATCATTTGACCCGAGTTAGCGCCACGATCTCATTCGGGTTTGCCCAAACTCAAGATGGTCAAAGACTTAGTTTGCTCTCCTTGCCGACATGGCAAGATGGTTCTCGCTTCTCATCCTCCGATCACCATAGTGATGGTGATGCACCAGACGCTTTTATATATGGACCTTTGTTGGTCGGCTAGAGTGCAATCGGCGGGAGGGAAGTGGTATGTTCTTGTCATCGTTGATGATTTTTCTAGATACTCTTGGGTATTCTTCATGGCCTCGAAGGATGAGACTTTTCTCACTTGGGGTTTAGTCGAGAGGTTGTCTATTGAGCTCCTGGTGCATTACGAGCTATACACAAGATAATGGCACGGAGTTCAAGAATTCCTACTTTGAGAGTTTTCGTGTGAGTCGGTTTAGAGCATCGTTCTCTTCTCCCTACGCCTCGTGAGAATGGCATAGTGGAAAGGAAGAACAGGACCCTGGTTGAGATGGCCAGGACGATGCTAGATGAGTACAGTACTCCTAGGAAGTTTTGGGCTGACGCTATAGCTACTGCTTTCCATGTTTCTAATCGTGTATTCTTGAGAGCACATTTGCATCGCACTTCTTACGAGTTGAGGTATGGGCGAAAGCCTAGTGTTTCTCATTTTTGTGTGTTTGGTTGTAATTGTTTTATTTTGAAGTCTGGTAACCTGGATAAGTTTGAGTCTCGTTCTTCTGATGGTATCTTTCTGGGTTATTCGACTTCTTCTCGTAGCTATAGGGTCTGGAGTTGCGATGCGCATAGGATCATAGAGACCTGTGAAGTGACCTTTGATGAGGCTAGCCCAGGAGCTAGACCCGATATTTCAGACTCTTCTTCTTCCTCCGAGACCATCTTTGTAGAGGATGAGGATGATGGAGATGATGGTGTTCCACCTGATCCAGTCCCCTCTACACCTGAGGTGCCTCCTGTTTCCATTCATGCATCTCAGGAAGACCAACCCTTGCCTTCTGACTCTCATTCCGCTAATGGCTCTGCTCCTACCTCTTCTGTGCATGAGGTAGAGGCCACTTCTGCTTCTGGACCTCCCCGTCATATTCAGCGTTCTCATACACCTGATCAGATCATCGACGATCTGTTTGAGCGAGTCACTCGCTCAAAATCAGGTTTGTCAAGTTTCTGCCTTTACTCTGCCTTTGTTGCCTCGTTTGAGCCGAAGGATGTGACTCATGCATTATCTGACAAGTCTTGGACTAATGCTATGCATGAGGAACTTGAAAACTTAGAGAGGAACAAAGTCTGGCAGCTTGTAGAACATCCATCTGGTCATAATGTCATTGGGACCAAGTGGGTGTTCAAAATCAAGCAGAGTGAGGATGGGGTTGTCATTCGCAACAAGGCTAGGCTAGTTGCACAGGGCTTTTCTCAGGTTGAGGGTCTTGACATTGAGGATACCTTTGCCCCTGTAGCTAGGCTAGAGGCTATTAGGATTCTGCTTGCATTTTCTGCATCCCGGGGCTTCAAGCTCTATCAAATGGATGTCAAGAGTGCATTCCTCAATGGCTATATTGAGGAAGAGGTTTATGTCAAACAACCTCCAGGATTCGAGAACCCCAAGTTTTCGAGTCATGTATACAAGCTCTCCAAAGCTCTGTATGGACTCAAGCAGGCCCCCAGAGCATGGTATGAGAGGCTCTAGTCTTATCTTCTCAGCCATGACTTCAAAATGGGCGTAGTAGACAAGACTCTGTTCATCAGACACCACGAGTCGCATTTTCTTCTCGTCCAGATTTATGTGGACGATATCATTTTTGGTGGCTCGTCTCATTCGCTTGTGTCTCAGTTTTCTGAGGTGATGAGCACAGAGTTTGAGATGAGTATGATGGGCGAGTTGAGCTACTTTCTTAGCTTCCAAATCAAGCAGACTCGGGAGGGTACTTTCTTGCATCAAGGCAAGTATACACGTGACCTCCTGAGGCGCTTCGATATGTCTGATGGGAAGCCAGTGATGACTCATATGGCCACCACTGCTGTCCTCGAGCCCGAAGAGGATGGTGAGCCTTCTGATCAAAAGGAGTTTCGGAGCATGATCGGCTCCCTCTTGTACCTCACTGCTTCGAGGCCGGACATACATTTCGCTGTGTCTGTGCGGTCGATTTCAAGCTTCTCCTCGCGCCTCTCACCGCCAGGCGGTCAAGCGCATCTTCAGGTACTTCGTGCTACCACTGATTATGGTATTTGGTACTCTTCTTCTTCTTGTCTATCTCTTAGAGCCTTTTTCGATGCCGACTTTGCTAGCTGTAGGATAGATAGGAAGAGCACTTCTGGCACTTGCCAATTCATTGGCACTTCTCTTGTTTCTTGGTCATCTAGGAAGCGATGCAGGTTGCCTGATCCACGGCGAGGCCGAGTATTTTGTTTGCAGCCGATTCTTTGTAGCAAGGTTCTCTGGATGAGATCGACCTTGCGGGACTTTGGGTTAGATATAGAGTGTGCCACTTTTCTGTGACAACACTTCTGCTATTTGCATTGCTAAAAACCCAGTGCAACATTCCCGGACCAAGCACATTGATATTAGATATTACTTCCTTAGAGACCATGTGGAGAAGGGAGATATCGCGCTTCGGTTCGTAGAGAGTGACCTTCAGTTAGCCGATATCTTCACCAAGCCTTTGGATAGTTCCAGATTTGTTGCCTTGAGGAGTGAGCTTGGAGTCGTGAGCCCTTACGGCCTTTCGTGAGGGGGAGCTGGTTTGTATATTATGTATTATATGTTTTTTTTCAGCTTTTCTTTTCTTTGTGTTTCTTCTGGGTGACTTTGGGCTTGTTTTCTTGAGTTGAGTTCACTCACTTAGACTTCTGGCATGCCTTGCATGGACCTCTTATCTTGTGCTTTAGGTTACTATCATGTGTGATTAGCTGTTCTCTCTTCTCTCTAGGTTGAGTTCCTCACGCCTTATAAGTCTAGCGCATTGGGCCTCCTGGTAGACAGTGCGTGTGCAATCCTTAGTTGGGATCTAGAGTCAGCTTCCCTATGTCAGTCTCTGGGGAAGATAAAAGCGAGTTTGAGCCGTAGTGAGTCTCTTCTATCTTATCTATGCTCAATAGCCATCCAATTTTGCAGTTTCTCGACTTCTTCTCCTCATTCTGTTTTTTTGGTTATTATTGAGTTCATTCGGGTATTCTTTATGCCTAATCTTGATAATAACTCAACTTTAACTAGATTTGAGCTTAAAATTGATTCATTTGTTGAGAGGGAGTTTGGGAATCTGTTCATGAATTTCATATAGACTGCATTTCTTGTTTAATGAGCTTTGTCTATTATGCAATTGATTTCTTCTTCATGCTATACACCATGCTACATCAACTGGAGGAAATCACTAGCTTAGATATGTCCAAGTTCATTTAACTTGCTAAGCTTAAAAATGAAATAAGCCTTAAATGAAAAACTTGATGAAACTTGTTGCTTTTACTTGTTAGGTTTCTTCTCTAGAGGTTTGTGCCATAATTTGAGAAATTTTGGAGTTCTCTAGAGTCCCTATAGCAACTTGGGTGAAACTAGTTTGATCCTTGCTAGAGTCCTTCAATTGCTCATAAATAATTGTGCTAAAAATGAAAATTAAACAAAATTGACTCTTCTTGTGCACATACGACTCAACACCTTGTATTCACAAGACCGCTTCCCATTTGCACTTGGGATGAACTTGGAATACATCGTGTTTGACCTAGACCATCCTCTTAAGAGTTCATCTTGAGATGGTAGCATATGGCTTGAGTCAATTGGTTGTCAAAAGAAAATGCAAATAAATTAAAAACAAAGACATATGTGGGTAAATAATGCAAATAATGTCAAACATTTGCACCCCGCTATGCCTTGTATGATGATAAATCAAAATTTGCATTAAGTGATAAATGAGCCCGAAGGACCTTGTATGCTCTTCTAGATTCCCCAAAGTGTTGAGTAGGTTGAACTCTAGGTTTTCCTTTTGATCCTTAGAGTGGCTATTCTTCTATTTTTGAAACTGAAACTAAGTGTTGCACTTGTCAAATCTTGTTAAAAATGAAATATTCAAAACTAAGTTCGTATTTGCACTTGGACATGTCTTAGACTAGTATAATCTAAAAATTGACTAGCTTTGTGTCATATCTTGTCATTGTGATCAATTGGATAATCTTCAAAGCTCCCTTAGGTTGCATTTCATGCATACATTAAAAGAGGGAGAAAATTCCATTTTGATGCCTATATTGCCAAAAGGGGGAGAAAATGTAGAAAATACATCATTAAAAAAAAGAGATAAAAATGTGAAAGCTTGTTGGTTCTTATGATCTTTGTAAATCTTTGCTATTTCTTATGGATCACAATCACATTTGGCATTTATGATTGGTTTTTAGAGCCTTTGTGGAAAACTTTCTCTTTTCATGGTCTTGCTCTAAATTCTTTCTGCCAACTTGGTCATGATTTTATATCTTTTTCTCTGGACCAAGTTTGGCTTTGCAATCAAATTGCTTTTTTCTTCTCTCATTCAAACTCAAATTTATGCCTTTTGTGTGGTTTGTCAATATACTCATCAGGGGGGAGATTGAAGGACCATGTGGAGGTCCATCCATGTTTGTGATGAGTATTTGACTTTATTTGAGCAAGGTGTGCTCAAGTTTGAGTTTAATTTAGATTGATTTTCAAAATGAAGCAATTTGAGTTGTCTCTGCCAGGAATGGCAGTACCGGCCGTATGGGCGTGGTAGTGATGAGTTGGATGGTTTATTGCATATCATTGTGGGCATTGCTATGTGATGTGTTTTCTTGTCTTTGATGGTTGCAGGGCGACAGTGCTAGGTCATGGTGAGGCGGAGGATGACCGGGACTAGGCGAGGAGCGTCGGAGGTCCAGACGGTTGGGAGATCGCCGGAAGATGATTGGAGATGGAGTCCGGGCAAGTCAAGAAGACAAGGAAAGGAGATGATGCTAGCTAGATGCCGCGTGGATCAATGAGGGCCGTCGGATTTAGGTCTAGTTGATAGGTTAGCGGGTCTAGGTAGTATGTTTTGAAAACCGTGCAAGAAAACCCGGTATGTGTGTGGCTTTTGGGTTAACTCTTGCATGGCTGTGTGTGTGTGGGTTAATCCTAGCCCTTAGATGAGTGCTCTTGGGTTGAGGGACTCATCCAAGGGTGGTAGGTGGCCCAAGAGTAGTATAAATAGGGGTGGAGGGGTAGCCTCCTCCCCTTGAAGGTTTTTGAGGTTTTTGAATGCTCCTTTGAGCTTTGCCCACACGAAAGTGAGGCTTTGTAACCTCTCCTTCCAAAAATGAAAGTTTTATCCATCCAGCTCTGAATTTATTTTGCGCATTTACATTATGTCTTTACTTTACGCAATTTAAATTCAGCATTTACTTTCCCGCAATTACATTCTCGCAATTTACTTTCACGCAATTTGGATTTGCCTCCCCTCCTTCTAAATGCTATTGATCTTGGATGTTTTGAGTGTGTTCATATGGTTTTACATCTCTTTTGCACTCTTGGATTGAGTAGAGAACATTTTTTCTTTCAAGTTTCTACTTTGTTCAGAACTTGTTCTTTGCGCAGCATTTAGTATTTGGTTTTTATAAAAATATAGAAAAATCCGTTTTACATTTTTTGTTGGAGGAGGTGTGGGACTCTGATATCCACCTGAAGAAAAATTTTGGACTTCACTTGTTGCACCGTTTGGGCGCCATGAGGTGAAAGTTGAGCCCCAAATTTTCTGCTCGAAGTTCTTGACTGACTGTGTTCTTCAATTTTTCCTGTTTTTTTATGGCTTTTTGAGGAGAAATTTGGTGGAGTTCTTCATGACTCTTCTGCTCATAGGGAGAACAATTCTCAGAATTTTATGAACTGCAGAAACCCACCAACCTCCTGTTCAAATTGAGGACAATTTCTGGAAATTCTGCTTTTGCTTTTCTGAAAGTGACTTTTGTGATTTGAATTGATGTCCTTTCTAAAAGCAAGAGTTGGATTGATTCCTCTTTATCTTGGACACTAGACAACCAAGATTGTGACTCAAAAATCCCCACATATTTTATGGTACTTATCCATGCAAGCTAGGGGTACACATAGTTGTCTAGTTTTTCGGGTTTTTTCACGATTTCCTTTGAGCGATCTTGTCGAGGTTTTTGTTGGAGTATTTTGGGGGAAAATTTATTTGCGACCATTCACCCCTCTCTGTTCGCCATCTACATCCTTCAGATTGTAATACTACTTTGTGTTAAATAATATATCTCTCTTTTTCCTCGCAAAAAAAATTATCATGTTTAATTATACCAATTACTACACACGGTGTCGACTGTCTATTTAGCTTTAAAAGTAGTGAGCATTTTGTGACAATTTGTATCACCAAATCAACTAGTATGATTCACGCGCTACGCTGCATCGGAATTGATAACAAATGACTTATGGATGGTACGACGTAATGTCAACGGGAAATTAGGCTGAGTCTGCAAAGAAACAATAGAATACTTTAAGAATAACCATTATGATGCCTGAAATTCTCTCGATATTCTTAACACATGCAGCTCAAATGATTATCAACAGCTGCAACTAAAATGGATACAAAGTCAGAATTCTATAGATCAACAGGAAATCAGAGCAACTTTAAGTCTGAACATAAATGAGATGATCAACAGCGTGATAAGGACAAGAGTAAACGAATATGGCAATATTTTGCTGAGAAGGGTAAGGGTGATGCAAAAGTTTATGGATTAAACTATAGCTTTTCACATGGAAAACTTTTATACATCTGCTCCCACAAGGCTGATTAAATAAAAAGATGTTGTTAAGAAAACTGCTATATAAGGTCTCTAGGGGGATTTACTGTGCCACATAATAAATAAGCTTGAACAAAAAATAATGAACAAATGCACCTATCACCGAACAACAATGATTCATATTAATAGGTCGATTAATCATAATCGAAGATACATGATATAGCAGTATAGCACCATTGACCTTTACTTGTCTCGGTTCCATGAATGAAGTAAAATTCAACAAAGAGAATGCTATAATGCACTACAAAGCTTACCTCTTAAAAGAAGGATCCACAGAGCTCTGGAGCTCTATACCATCTTGTTGCAACATAATCCTGTAGAGCATATGAACAAAGAGGCCTCCTTATGATCAACTCACACGCAACAAGTAAAATGAAAGGAACTGAGAAGCTAAAGATAGGCATTCCCTTGAACATACAGTCCAAAAGATTGTTGTTGGGGTATCATTGAATGCAACTCGTGCTAGTCCAAAATCACAAATTTTTAGCATGCAGTTAGAACTTGCTAATGTATTCTTTGGCTTCAAGTCCCGGTGATAAACATTAGATGCAGTTACATGGACATAGTATTAGCGAAGACTACAGGCAGCAAAAGTAACATATCTGCACAGAATATATATGCAGATTCCGTTGTTGGAATAACTGTCAAGATAATTAGTTAATAGTTGTTAAGAAGACTACAACATAGCTGAATACCATTAGAACCAACCAATACTCAAAGTCGTTGGCATATTATTTAGTACAAAAACACTAAAATAGTGAGGAAATAGCACATTCTCTATTAATAAAACCTGATCTTTCCCTACCCATCAATATTTTAAAAAATCAAATGTTTCCCAATCTCCTTTAGCCTCTGCTTGCTGCTGAGACTATTTGGTCTGAACGAAGGTAAAGTAAGAATACAATTTGTAGACCTGCAGCTGTATCTGTAGACAAAATGCAGTCTGAAACATACCAATGAAAAATCGCCAAGACAAATACAACAGCAAAGTGACTGTCCATCCTGAACTAAACAGGATTGATTTCTTAGTCTCAGACAAAGATAACCGCCTCTACAATTGTTGATGAAAGATCCACAATTACACTGTGCTTCTGTTTTACGGTGACAAACATGTTGGCTGCCTATATAGCTACATTTTCATTTGCCATGAATCCTTGCTTATGGAACTTAATTAAAGCTAAAAAACCTTAATACATGTTAGGAACAATAGTTATATAATCGAAGAGCCCTCCTACAATGCCATCAGCTAGATGATAGAACTTAGTTGTCCATCAATACCTAAGCCCTCCTACACTTGATTGAAGAAAGGGCTACACTGAGATTCTGAAATTAGTTGTTTAGATGAAATATTTAAAAGTCGCTCGAACATTTAAGTTTCTTGGAAGAAGATGGTGCAGAGAAACCTCTAACTAACATGAGGGATTATTTTGACTTCTTTACATGAGAAGGCCAATAGAATAGTTAAGAACTAAATACCTAGTTGTGCACATGAGAATAGTTTGAAATGATGACATTCTGGTAAGGCAGAAAGCAAGGCGCCTCCTTCTACTTAATAGTGTGGTGGCACTGGTGATCCGGTTGCTTTGGAGAAGGCCACAAAAGAATTAGAGATGGAGTAATTTCTGAATCTGGCAACCATACGGAGCGGAAAAGCAATATTAACTTTGAAAGAAAAGCTAAACCAGCAATTTGAGCTCATAGTCCCCAAAAAGAAGATGAGCTTAAAAGGAAATGAATTTGAGTTTTTGGGAGGTTAAACACTGTTTCAATCAAAATTAAAATACGTACGCTATATATAGGTATATTGAGTTAAGGTTGCAACCTTAGTTTTCGAATGACAGTTCCTAGGGTAAGTAAGCTTCTATTAATATGACAACCTTTCTTCAGCCTAGCACCAGCTGATAGTGCTTGAGATGCATGCTCACTTCCTGCCAAATCAACAAAGCTCTGCATTGCACAACAAAAGTTGATTACACCTCTCCTTTTTTATGTCAGAAAGGAAATATGACCAATTACTAAAATGTTTTCTTACCTTGCAAACTGGTGACCAAGGTTTTCAACTACATGTAACAGCTGCAATGACTCATTCATGAGTACCAGACATTAGAAGCACAGAAGACATATAAAAGCTGACTCCATGTGGCCTAAAGATATTAACGCAAATATACATGGCCTAAAGATAGTCCCATAAATGTAGGCAGTTCCCTGCAATGAAAGCACACATCAATCCGATGTACAAAAAAGCTATAAAATAGAAGGTGCAAGAGACAAATTGAGTACCTTTATCTTAGGGCACCACAAGTATATAAAGAACATTATCTTTTCTTCTGAGTAAAATGGTAGCCTTCAACATGAGCACACGTACGATGCAACTAATGTTATGGACTATTGAAAGAATCGACGAAAAAAAGCAACCTTTGGCAGTCTCACCATGATATTGTAATATCTCCAAATCTCTCCAAAACCGTCGTAAGAGCAACTAAAATCCTAGACACAAGAGACAAAATAAAACATGCAAGATTATAATCTTAGTTAATGTTTTGAACTTGTGATCATATAATGGAAAGAACCACCTTACCAATGCTGAAACCAAAATATGAGCTGCTCGATCTGAGGTCTGTTCAATTGAACAGTCTTGCAGCACTCATATGCAGGATAGGCATAGCCAAAAGCCAACCTACATGCAATCGGTATATCAAACGACACAACATAGATGAAATGTTCGTGCTTTTTGGCTGAGATTATTATAGAGTAATTTGATTTATAGGGAAAACATTTATTTTATTCTTTTCTTGCTTTGTCCCCACCATAATCCACCAAAAGGAGCAGTTTCTTGAAGATGCATTGAATTTGAACATCTCGGTATCGTATAAGAGACTAATTTTTTGAGTCATTTGCACCAAAGAGGTGGAGTTTTCACCACACACACATAAACAGGCTCAAGTTCTAACACAGGTCTAGATAGAACATGTCAATGGACAAAATTTTGGTTATATTTGTTCAAACGAGAGCCTACAAACTGAATTTGGGCATTAATTGATACACAGCCAAAATAAATCAAAGCCTGAAAACAACAAAGCATTATCTGATCCTTTGCTTTTCAATAAATTGACTACCAGACAAGAATATTAAGAAAGAATCAACCTGCATACGAATAAACAAAGAGAACCTTTGGCTGTTGAGCAATGCATTGAAAATTTGCTCCCATGCTCCTCGACAATAATAAACATGTATATATCCCCACCTACCCCTTTTCACGCCGGAGAAAAGGCTGGCAAATTGGCACGAAGGAATGCGTCTCCCGATTTGTTCCTTTCAAACAAAGTACGAAAGTATTAAGGATGCAAAAAACCAACAAGAAGACTGAGCCCTCCGAATGGACATCCATACATGACAAGAGCCGAGAAAGGGAGCATACTCCCAGAGAAGCAGCGACGAACCAGGAACAAGCAAGACGGATTGAACCATGACGACATGGACTGCACAAGCACAACACAGGGACAATCGAGACGAACTGGCAATCCAAAGAGAATCGGTCACTACTGCAGATCGGGCATGCACAAGCGGTTCGAAACCGCTTTCAGAAGCGGTTTTAGAACCGCTTGTAAGCAACCGGGAGTGATACCCCGTCGGGTATCACAAGCGGTTCCCGGTTCGACATTTCCACAAGCGGTTGGTGTTACGAACCGCTTGTGGAGAGGTTCTCTCCAAAAGCGGTTGGTGTTACGAACCGCTTGTGAAGAGGCTCTCTCCACAAGCGGTTGGAGTTACCAAGCGCTTGTGAAGAGTCTGACAGCGTAGCATTTTGATTATATTCAATATAGAATATGTTTTCAGAGGGGTTTTTGATATAGATTTTGACAATTAAAATAAATAGAACTTCATGAGTTTTTTTGACACACTTAAATATATATATATATATATATATATATATATATATATATATATATATATATATATATATATATATATTAGTCATGAGTATTCATTCGATAACTACAGACTAAAAATGAACAAGTTGATGAAATAATAAGCCACTTTTACAAGTTTCAAAGAATAAAAGGCGAATCTTGAGTTTATTTCTTGCGTGCGTCGCTCTTTGTGCCCTTAATCGACGTTGATGACAGTTCACTGTCCTTATTTCAGACAATCTCTCCAACCATTTGGGTGGAACTCGCCTTTGGTGGATACAATCTAAATCGACAATAAAGCCGATGAGTTGTTCTTGGATTGCTGCAACCCGGTGCGGCGGGATCACGTCTTGCACATCGATGTTGGGCTGATAAAGCGGGAGGTAAAATAAATCTCTGGACATGTAATTATTAAAGTGTAAGTACTAAGAAATTGACATGTGCACACTACCTCGGCGTTGGTTGTCGGCACATCACCGTGGGTAATACTTTGCATATAGTGGCACACATAATAGCCACATAGGTTGTTTCCACCCGTCTGTTGTAGAACCTGCGATGAAATTTGAAAAGAACACGATTATTGGGATGAAAAACTGTTACGGCATATTAATATTCTTTAATACGTACTCGAGTGCTTAATTGTACATCAAATTCGTTCTCGAAATCTCCTTGTTGCTTCTTTCAAACCGTCGAATGTCCCGTGTGATGCGTTAGTATGAATGGTAATTATCGAGTTGGAATTAGCAAGGTATTTCAATATATATAATAAGGAAAACTATCGATATATATGTGCTATATACTGCTCAGGTGTCAATGATAAATTGATATTTTTCACCGAGTCCTTTTGAGTCTTGAACAATGATCCGGCTGCTATCAAGCTTGATGACAAGAAGGATCCATGAAACCTATTCATGTATTGCAACATATATGTAACTAGCTAGTAGTATTATAAATGCCTTGGAAAATATAAGAACGAGAGGTTGTATATATACGTTCTCGAAGTTGAAGGGCGTATATGTACGGTTTGTAGTCTTGTCCCAAGAATGCATCGAGAATGTAATCTTCAAGATCCTTTCGGTTGTATCCAAAGACGAACTCATTAACAATCTACGGGTCGATGAAGCCCACGTTGAAGATATTCTCTTTTCTACATCGTTGTATCTCCATTCTACATAGAAAGGTATAAGTTTAATAGTTGCAATTTTATTATGCGAGGAAGCACACAGTAAAGGTATGAGCTTGACACTTACAGCACCAGCAGCTCATGAGAGACACGTTGATGGAGTCGGCATGGTAAATATTGTATAAGTCGTCAAATTCGAGCCATATGGTGTTGTCCCCGCGATAAAAATCATCTTCTTTGATACGGAGGAACATCGTTCTTCCTTGAGCGGACTCATCATGTACCATTCGTGAAATTGCCGCATCTTGGTTGGCGATCTTTTATCTCATTTGGGTCAATCGGCTCTCGCCCAACCGAAATTGCCATCGACCTTTGTTGCCACCGGGATATCATCTATTAATCCAAGAGCTGCGGTGTGGGCCGAGTCCCGCCTCCTTCATAAACCTCTCGAGGTTCTCCGATCTTGGTCTCTCTTCTTCTTCTTTGCCGCCGCTTTGACCATGTTTATTCTTCATGTAGCCTTAATTATTGTCCGCTCATAGTTGGGCCAGGCACAGCAGCGACTTTGCACGGCATGTCGCGAAGTGTTCAGCCGCTTTTGGATCAGTTGGTACCTTTGGCTCTACCTTTTTTTTTGCGAAGTGTGCAGCCACTTCTGCTTTAGTGACCGCGTCACTCTCCTCCTTATTCATATCATATGCCCTCTTTGGAGGTTCCTTTACCTTGGCCGATCGGCTGGACTCCGCCTTCTTGGGAGCAGGTGGGGGAGCCTTCATTCTGTTATCGAGCTTCTTCCTCGGAGGAGATGATGGAGGCGTGGTTTTCCTAGAGGGGTTCCTTTTTGTTTGAGATGCTGGTGGTGGAGTAGGGCTTCTGCGTGGAGCGGGTGGAGACATAGGAGCTGCTGGTGGTGGAGTAGGGCTTCTGCTCTGTTTTATTGGCGAGGCATTGCGTGGCGGTGACGTTGGAGGAGACGTGGGTTGCCGTGGTGGAGATGACGCGTCCATAGCAGCTGGAAATATGATGTACCGTTTGCGCCAAAGGATGATATTGTGGAGGGCCTGTCCAAGCTTGGTCACGTCGTCGCCTCCAGCAATATCGAGGTGAAGTTTTTCAAATCCGCTCAGCACCTCCTCCACCGCGACCTTTGAGTAACCCGGGGGTATCTCGTTGCAGTGGAACATCTGGCCCAGCTCCACCGGATATGCCATGCCGTAAGCCACCTTGATGGAGAGGTTACGCGCATCAACGTGCAGCTCACACTGGCGGCGAACCCTTATGTCATCCACAGGATAACGGGATAGCAAGGTGTCCGCTTCAGGGGCCCCGGTGGACACGCAGCTACTTCGCCGCGCAGAGGGGCTGATCACGGCGTTCGGCTGATTGCTCGGACCTAGTCCTTGAAGCTTGCTGAGGGCGATTTGTACTTGTTGTGCAACTATTTCTCCGATGCTAGCCTGGGTTGCTCTGAGCTCTTGTTCCAATTGGTACACTTTACGTGATTCTCTTGATTTGCTTCTATGCCGGCTCCTGTACGTATGTGCGTCCTTAGCAAAACCATACTTCCACGGCGTCGGCTTGCCCATACCTCGTGTCCGTCACAGGTGCTCGGGGTTTTCAAAGGCATGTGTTAGCTCGTCATTCTCCTGTCGCACCAATGTACCGCCGAGACGCTCAACGACTTGTACAATCCTTTGGCGACCTCTTTTACTCTGGTGCCATCACCAAACCGCCGTCATCCGAAAGGCTCCCCATGACCCATGAACCAATTGCGCAGCGCTGTTCCTGAAGCGGTAGCGGTGTGGCGTCCTTCGCCATTAATTCTTCTTCCCGCTTCTCCCATTTTGGTACAGCCTTGATGTAACCACGGTGCCAAGATGGTGGTGGTATTTCTTCATCGTGAATTGGCCTTGTTCTTCCGACTCGCGGCACGGGCCTCGGTGACAACTTGAACTCCTCGAATGCTTCCGGTGATCCGCCAACTTAGGAAATTGGTTGAAGTCGGGTCTTTCTCCCTTCGCACGCATACTTGCGGCCGAGAGACGTCTTCCAAGCCTCAAACATTGTTGCCATCTTCTTCAAAGTAAATTTCTTGGCCTTGTCTTGGACCCTTGAGGAAATGTGAAATTTTCCTTAATATCTTGCCAGGCGAGTCCTTGGTAGCTTGAGGAACTTCGCCCATTTTCGATGCTAATTGGGACGTGATCCTCACGTGGTAACCGCAAGCGTTGTTGTACGCCCAATCGCTAAAAGAGGGGCAACCGCATCCCTTCGTTGTTAACATCGGTAAACACATGCTTCGTGGGCGGCTTCTTGTTAGGTCCCGATGCTTGGATTGGTTGCTCGATGCACGGGCTTGAAATACATAAACATATGTACAAACGTGTCGAGTGTATTATATTAATGAATTGCGATTAATTAACATGTCTACGGGATTATATTCTTACATGCGTACCTCATCCCGCCGAACCGGTGTTATCGAACTCGGCGGCTCCGCGTCAATGGCTTCATCACCGCAGCCTCAACGGCCTCACCGAACCACCATTAGCCCCAATGGCAAGCAGCGTTACCATCACCTTCGATGGTACCCAGCGCGATGGAGTCCAACAGGAACTGTTCTCCCTCATCGAAAGTAGGGTCACCACGTCCTGGTTGCGCCATCTCTACTAATTCCGCAAAAATGTTGACATAAATATCATATTACTTTGAAACAACCATATTACAGATTACAACACAAGCATATTATTACATAAATTTCTACAGCAAGCATTAAGTACTACGGCGTGTTGGAACTAGCCTAAGGATCAAACACGAACTCGTGGACACAAGAACAAGAAATACACCAAGAACATACACACAGGGACTATGTGTCAAAAGTAAATGTGCAACATTGACCGTGTTAAATTAATATACAAATCCTAAACTAGAACTGAAATTCAAAATTAAATAAAAAACAACAAAATAATAAAAAGAAAATATGCATTGTTCGTAATTCCATACTAAGTGAAAAATATACATTTTGGTTTAATTTAGAATTAAAATTTCAAGCAAGCACAAACACTTGTGGGCATTTCACCGAACATGTGGTGGGCAATTAACTAGAGAGGGAGGGCGACGCGTGCACTCAAATACCTCGGTCCTCCCGGGTGGACGGCGGTGTGGCGCGCTTTGGTGGCGGAGTAGGCGGCGGGGGTGGTAGAGAAGGCTTCGGCGGCGGGGTGGAGTGACGGCGGCGACGAGGGTAGCTAAGCGCCTTGCGGGTGGATCAAGGCGTCGGCGAGGTGGTGAGTAGGAGTCGGAGAGGTGGCGGAGGAGGCCGACGGCGTCGACGAGGACAGCGACGCGGGGTTTGGACGGAGGCGATGGCGGCGGCGCCCGGAGAGAGACAGGAGCTGCAGCGGCGCGCGGGGGGGTCGACCGGGACTTAGAAAATTTCGGGTGTGAGAAAAGGGCGGGGCGTTTCAAATTTATACAGGGAGCACTTCTACAAACGGTTCTAATAACCAACCGCTTGTAGCAAATCTCTACAAGCGGTTTTAGAACCAACCGCTTGTAGAGAGATGACTTCTACAAGCGGTTTGTAGAACGAACCGCTTGTAGAATATCTCTACAAGCGGATTTAGATCAACCCGCTTGTAGAGGGATGACTTCTAGAAGCGGTTGGTGTTACTAACCGTTTCTGAATAGTCCACTCTAGAAGCGGTTCTTTTCTAAAACTGCTTCTGAGTGTTGCGTTCTAGAAGCGGTTCTTATTACTAACCGTTTCTGAATGTTGCGCTCTAGAAGCGGTTCTTTTCTCAAACCGCTTCAGTTTAATTTCATAATTTTTAAAGAGTGCTTTTCGCACTACAGTTTCATTTCATAATTTTTAAAAAATGCTTTTAGCAATTTAGTTTCATTCTATATTTTTAAAACAAACTTTTAGCACTTCAGTTTCATTTCAGAATTTTTAAAAAATGCTTTTAGCAATTTAGTTTCATTCTATATTTTTTGAAAAAACTTTTAGCACTTCAGTTTCATTTCAGAATTTTTAAAAAATGCTTTTAGCAATTTAGTTTCATTCTATATTTTTGGAAAAAACTTTTAGCACTTCAGTTTCATTTCAGAATTTTTAAAAAATGCTTTTAGCACTTCAGTTTCATTTCAGAATTTTTAAAAAATGCTTTCAGCACTTCAGTTTCATTTCAGAATTTTTAAAAAGCTTTTAGAACTTTACTTTCATTCCATAATTTTCACAAAATGCTTTGATCACTTTAGTTTCATTCTAGAATTTTGGCACTTTACATTCATTCCAAATAAACACTTCATAATGTAAAAGACTTACATATACATAGTTCATACAGTAGGGGTACATCTTAAGTAGTAACGTACTTTGTTTTTATAAGTGTTCCTTCATTATGATCGCGACGTATGAAAGAAGTATCCACGTTTGTGTCATTGAAGAGGCTTATGTCGACATCCACAGCGAAAGGAGGGATCTCGTCGAACTGACTATACTCTTCCTCGTCTGTGACGTCCTCAACTCCAACAATCCTTCGTTTGCCTTGTAGAACCACATGTCGCTTTGGCTTAGTACTACAATCTTTCTGCTTGTCCTTATGCTTCTTAGGTTTGCTTGACATGTCCATTACGTAGAAGACCTGTCTCACATCGTTCGCGAGGATGAACGGTTCGCGCCTATAGCCGACTTGCGTGAGGTCCACGATTGTCATACCGTATTTGTCTACCTTCACACCGCTTGAAGTCAGTTTGACCCATTGGCACTTAAATAGAGGGACCTTCAAAGGTCCATAGTCAAGCTCCTATATCTCTTCTATGAAACCATAATATGTATCCACCTTGCCTTTGTTGTCTTCGGCGTCTATACGGACACCGCTATTTTGGTTGGTGCTCTTGTTATCCTGCGATCTGGTGTAAAATGTGTAACCATTTATCTCGTACCCCTTGAATGTCACGATTTCACTAGATGGTCCCCGAGCCAAGCGTTAACTGCTCATTGTCGACCCTTTCAAAAGGATGTACTTTTGTAACCAAGCGCGAAAAAATCCATGTGCTTCATGTTATCCAATCCTCGAGACCTCCCGGAAATCGCGCGAGAATACTCTTGTGCTCAAGGACATACGGGGCCACTATAGTTGATTGTTTCAAAACCGTGAAATGTGCTTGCTTAAATGTAAGAAGATCATTGCATGCAATTGCTTTCCTTCCTAGTGTCCCTTTTCCCGTAGCCTCCCCTCATGGCGTGATATAGGGGCGATCGGGTTTAGATCATTAATGTAATCCACACAAAACTCAATCACCTCCTCTGTCCCATAACCCTCGGCAATGCATCCTTCCTGACAAGAACGGTTACTGAACATACTTCTTTAGCACACTCATGTACCTCTCGAAAGGGAACATGTTGTGTAGATACACGGTCCAAGGATACCTATCTCTTTGACAAGGTGAGCAGTGAGATGAACCATATTATCAAAGAATGCAAGAGGAAAGATCATCTCAAGACTAACCAAACTTTGTACCACGTCACTGCGGCTTACTTAGTTTATCCGGTCGATGACCTTCGTGAAATCGCGTTGAAAAAGAACACAGCTTTGTGATTGTCCTCGTACCCACTCAGCAAGATGCCTCTCACACCACTCGAGCAACTGTGTCATTACACAAGATAGTCATGGGATTTCATGTGTACGATTTTATTCTCTTTCGTGTTTACGAGTCTCTTTACATTCGAGAAGTATCCGGAAGGGACCTTCACACTGCTCAGAACTCTATCACGCTTTTTCTCTTCTTTGCTTAGAGTGTAGCTCGCAGGATGTAGGTAATGTTGTCTTTTCTCTCTCTTTTGGGATGTAGGTCGTTCCTCGCCCAAGAGTTTAAGGTCCTTCCGAGCTTGCGGTGTATCTTTCGATTTTCCGTACATATCTATGTAGCCTAGCGAGTTCAAGTAGACATTCTTCGTGATGTGCATGAAGTCAAGTGAGTGATTTAACCTCCATAACTTCCCAATAAGGCAAGTCCCAAAATATTGACTTCTTCTTCCACATGGGTGCATGACCATCCTCATTACGCACATGTTTGCTTCCGGACCCTTTCCAAATACTACTTTCAAATCCTTTACCATAGCAAACACACGTGGCCCACTACGATCTTTGAGGCCTTGCACGAAGGTCCAGTTGCCGTTAAATTTCCCCGCCTTCCTTCCGCAACGGGTGACTCGTAAGAAGAAACCTACGGTGACCCATGTACACAACCTTCCGAGAGTTTTTCGTGCGTGCGTCCGTTTCATCTAAGCCTTCGGATGCAGGCTCTATATCCTTTGATAGTTAGGCCGGACAGGTTACCGAGAGCAGGCCAGTCGTTGATTGTTACAAATAACAATGCACGTAGGGTGAAATACTCCCTTTTGTACTCATCCCATACCCTTGCACCATCGTCCCACAACGTCACAAGATCTTCAACCAATGGTTTCAGGTAGACATCGATGTCATTTCCGGGTTGCTTGGGGTCTTGGATCAACAACGGCATCATGATATACTTTCGCTTCATGCACAGCCATGGAGGAATGTTATAGATACATAGTGTAACGGGCCAGTGCTATGGTCTGCTGCTCAATTCTCGAAAGGATTCATCCCATCGGTACTCAACCCAAACCTTATATTTCTCACCTCATCTGCGAAGTCCGCACGTCCGTCGACTTTCCTCCACCGTGAGCCATCTGCAGGTGTCTAAGCATCCCGTCGTCCTTACGCTCTTCTTTGTGCCAACGCATCATCCGGGCATGCGCTTTGTTAGCAAACATACGTTTCAATCGGGGATCACAGGAAATACCACAACACTTTAGCCGGAGGTCTCTTCTTCTTACGCTCCCCATCTATTTCACCGGATCGCCACGCTTCACCTTATACCGTGATTCTCTCGCACACCGGACAAACATCCAAATCGGCATACTCATTACGATACAGATACAATCATTAGGACATGCGTGTATCTTCGTACTTCCAATCCCAAAGGACGACGACTTGCTTGGCTTCATATGTAGATTCAGGCGAGTGTTATCTTCTCGAAGCAACTTCTTTACTAGTGATAACACCTCATCGAATCCCTTATCGACACACCATTTCTAGCCTTCCATTGCATGAGTTCCAGTGTGGTACGCAGCTTTTGTGGCCCCGCCTACGCTTTGGGTACAAAGGAGTTATGTGGTCCTCTAACATGCGCTGGAACTTCTCGAATCTTTCATCCGTAGTCTCCCTCTCCATCACGCACATCCGGTCTAGCTCATCATCACCAAAGTCACCAAGTGTTTCTTCCACGAACAAGATGTGCGTGTCGTCCGGGATCTTGTTGAATCCATCTTCCTCTTCCTCGTCTTCTTCATCGTCTTCCTGGCTAATCACCTCAACTTCGCCATGATTGCTCCAACAGGTATAGTTTGGCATGAAACCTCTCATGATCAAGTGGTTCATAACTTGCCATCGTTGGGAGTGCTCCTTCTCGTTCTTGCAATCTACACACGGACAACATATGAAGCTGCCTGGAGGCAAGAATGCAACGGCCGCATCGAGAAAAGCCTGCACGCCATCAATGAACTCTCTCGAGCGACGGTCCGCATTGTACATCCATGCTGATTCATCTATACCAAGTTATAATTTCATTAAAAATTATAACAAATTCCGTTAGAAAAATTATAACCTAACTTAAATTTCGTAACATTTAAACCCAACAAAAAAAAACTCCACCTACACCGTCATCTAATTAAAGACCTACCTTTCTAATTATTTTGTATCCCTTCCTACCTTTGTAATTATGTTTTATCCTTCTACATGTTTTTCTATTTTATTTCATACACCAATAATTACTTCCTTGCAATGTTGTACCTAGATCTCTCCCAATATTGTGATATTTAAGATTCTAAAGCTAACAACCACATAGATCTAAAGCTTCCAATCACCTTTACCTTGTAATGTCATATTTTGAACTAGATCTCCATCTACATCTTCATACAACAATAAAACAAGGCACGGAAAACAAATTTTCGATAATGCTTAAAAGTTCAAGATTTCTCCACATCCATTGAAAAAATAGCAATATCTAGGTGAGAAGGATGTTCACATGATGTTACTAACTTTGAAACACTTAATTTAGAGCTAATCACCTCCAATTAAAAATTTGGACAGCACCTCCCAAGAACAGTAGCTTGGTGGCCTTCTCTGCTCGATCGTATTCGCACCTCTCTTTGGCGCATGGAGGAAGAAGGGTTTAAATGTCTTTGCTGGGAGGGCTTTGAAGCGGTTGGAGACACGAACCGCTTACGAAGGTTGCGTTCTAGAGCGGTTCTTTTCTCAAACCGCTTCGAAAATCAAAAGCGGTTTGAGAAAAGAACCGCTTCTAGAACGCAACCTTCGAGCGGTTCGTGTTTCCAACCGCTCGAATCCTCTCCGGACCGTTGCCAATGAACCGCTTCGTGCGAAGATCACAACGGTTCGCACAAACCGCTTCTAATAGGCGGTTGTGATGCCCATTACGTAGTAGTGGGTACCGAGAGCACGACGGCTACGAATAGGAACAATAACAAAACCTACCCCACATACGTCGAACAACCACCACACAAGAAGCACCGGAAGGAGCGGTGACCTAGACGAAGGACAAACAACCAATGCGAAGCAGGTCCAATCAAGGCGCATTAGAGAACCACGATACAAGAACAATCGGAACGAATCGAAAACATCACAAATCGTTCCGCAAAGCGTAAGAAATCGGACCGTAGACACAACGGTCCGAACAAGAAAGAACAAGCGGTTACCTCGGAGGCGCTGGAGGAAGGGGCACGCACCGAAGGAGAAGGAGCGGCCGTGGAAAAATAAGCACCGGCGAGCGAGCTAGGCCGTGAGGCAAGGCTTCGGGCCCGGAGGAAAGGGGAGCACACCGGAAGGAGCGGTTGCCTCGAAGAAGAACCAGCGGGGGCGCCAACATGAGGCGGCGGCGCGGGTGCGGCGGGACGGGTCGAGGACGAAGCGGCGCATGGACGGAGGTAGGCTAGGGTTTCGCAGGAGGAGGCGCGAGGCAATCTGGGTCGGGCGTCCGGCGCCGCGGTCACACCGATTCGTGGCCTCGTCGGGCCCAATCCCACCGGACGATCGTGATCGGATGGGCCATGCGTCCGACACGCGGCTTACCAGCGGAGTGCTCCCACAATCACGGAAATACAGGGGGCTTGGGCGCAAAATCGGCGACGGGGCCTCGCATGGGCTGATCGCGACCGGACGATCGTGATAGGATGGGGCACTCGGCCGACACGTGGCTCGCCAGGCGGAGTGTTCCTGCAATCACGGAAACTCGGGGGGCCTGGGCGCAAAATCAGCGACGTGGGAGGCCTGGGAGCCCGGCATTCTCTTCCACTATAAGGTAGTTAATATTCCCCTTCTTAAGGCCACATTATACAATCTCTATCGGGACCGCGCACATAGCCCAACGGTAAAGGTCCTTTTTTGGTGAGTTACCGCTTAATTAGTACTCCCTCTTTCCTTGAAAGTAAGGGAGAGAAGCGTTCAAATTGTGTCCTCTAATATTAGGTATTGAGAGCTCTCCCGCCTTAAATTGTGTCATCAAATTGTGCCTATGCATGCAGATGCACGTAGATACATACGACCATACATATTCCAAAACAAAAATTGGGCAGGTTATTCCCTATAATCGTGATTAATTAATGCACGCATGTTGCCAATTAATAGAGACACGGTATTAAATAGGGGCATTAGAGTCTTTTGGCAGAAATCATAATCTGTCCTAAAATTTCTTCTGTCCCTTACTTTCGAGGACGGAGGGAGTACTAACTATCACAATAGCTTCTGTCGAAAAAAAATCACCGTACCTTATATATACTCCCTCCGAGTCATAGTATAGATCGTTCTAGTGTTGGACAAGGTTTGAAAATTCGGTTTCGGAATAAATTTCGTCCCTGATCGGATCCCGAGATTTCGACGAAATTTCAAAATTTTGGACGAAATTTGAATTTGAAAATTCAAATCCGGTCCACATAGTAACGAAAAATCCCGAAATTCGTTGAAAAAACCCAAAATTTTGGGTTTTTTCAATGGAAAAAATTTTGGTCAAACTTTGTTAAAACATTTTGAAATTTTTTTTGGAGCATCCTGAAACATTGATGATATTTCCATAAAACTTTCAGATTATTCTGAAGTATGTGGAATTTTTAAACATTTAAAAATTGCTACTGTCCTAATAAAACGCTGACCGGCAATTTTGAACCGAATGCAAAATTGTTCAAACCAGGTTATAAACATTTGAATTTTTTTTTGCATGGTTATGATGTATCTATAATGCTCTCATAAAATGTTCAGATGATGATCAAACTGTATGAATTTTTAAAAATTTGAACAGTACTACTGCCCTGTTAAAAGGCTTACCGGCAAATTTGAACAAAATGAAAAATTATCTAAACCACTTTAAAAACTTTTGAAATTTTTTTTGGATGGTTCTGATGTAACATAAATTTTTATTTAAAATTTTTAGATGATGATCAGTCTCAAATAATATTTAAAAATTCAGACAGTGCTACATCCTGATAAAAGTCTGATGATCAATACATAGATTTGCTTTAGTAATAAAAAAAAGTTTAAAAATTTTAAAAATTTTACAAAATGGTGATAAGGAAGTTCTTAATATCTCATAAAAATGTTGAACATTGATCACACTCCAGTGAATTTATAAAATTATTACAAGGCACAGTACCATTTATGTTCTTTTCTTTTTGATTTTTGAAAAATAATATAACAAACGATGTTCAATGCTTATATAGATTTGATTGACCAAACAAAAAAAGTTCATTTTTAAAAAAAATTTCATATAATGTTACTGATGAAATTATTAATCTCTCACAAAAAATTTAGATCATAATCACACTCAAGAAAATTTATAAAATTCTGACAATGTAACTGTCCCAATTATGTTCATTCAGTTTTTGATTTTTTAAAGATAGAAAATGAAGTTAATTTATTTTGAAAATTTTTATGTGTGATCCTAAACTACTAAATATAGTATCATAAAATGTTCAGCTCATTATCAAGCTTGTACAATTTTGTAAAAATCTGAGGGTGTTTGTGCCAGAATTTTAAAATATCTAAAAAATTCGGTTTTTCAACAAATTTTCATAGAGATGACTTTCCTAACGGTTATTGGACCAAATCCGGCCCTAAAAAAACTGGCCAAAAAAACGCAAAATTTCGGCGAGAAAAACCGAAATTTCAGGTTACTGTAGCAATTTCGAATTTTTTTTAAAAAAAATTCAGCCGGTACTTTAGATTTCGGAGTGGTCCAAAATCCAAAATTTTGCCGAAATTTCGCCGAAATTCGGCGAGATTTGAAACCCTGTGTCGGACACAAGAGTTAAGGGAGTAGGTGAAATGGCGTTGTTAGCCATCTATCATTCCCAAAATCTTCTTTTTTTTCCTCTCTTAGATGCAATCAATATACTCTTGAACTCACACACTCGCTATTCACACTCGACAGCATGCAAAATTAGTTGCACTAGTACCACTGTACTTAAATGTTTTGAAAGATGTCAAGTAGTTGGCATGTCATTTAACAAGGGTATGCATAATCATTTCTTGTTATTTTTTCCGATATAGTGCTTCCTTGGTTGGTGCATATGGTGAGCTGTGGATAAATATAGTTAAAGAGGGAGTATAAACGGAATGGAAAAAAGGTATTGTTATTCTTTTAATTAAAGTTAGGCGGGAATTATACGGGAAACGGAGACATGGCAAAATAGCTCATTTACTGATGGGAATTAATGAAACACGTAATAGGAATAAAAAGGGCAAAAGCGTCTCGAAACTGTAGAACTTATACAGTGACTCGGAGGCTACACCATAGCTCAGTCTGTCGGCACCTCAGGACTCAGGAGCACGTCGCCGCCGGTAGTACGACTCTGCACGAACCTCACATTGCTCCCATGTTTTAACCTTGCTCTGCCCCCATCGATCGATGGATCGAGCTCACGTGCACGTAACTGCACACATAACGCAATGTCAGTGAATATAACCGTGCAGGCGGTGCAAGTTAGCTCGCTACACGCCTACACGCATGCATAGTTCCAGGGCCTACCGCTGTACCGCGAGCCCGTCTGGTTACTGCAGCGCTGGGGAATCATGAGTACTTGTTGCTTACCATAGCCGTGTCCTTGATATTCCAATAATTTGCGCTCGGCAAAGCGCGGCATGATTGGTCTCTCGCGGTCTCGCCTGTTCCTCCCAGCTTGTAGTACTAGCTAGCTAGCTAGCGTACGTCGATCGTTACTCAATATTGCTGCGTGGCCCCGCGGCGAGCATCCTTGCCGGCCGGGTGCAATAATGCACACAAGTTTCAAATTACGGAAATTTTGGTTCAAATTGTCGAAATCTTAGCAAAATTCAACTGAGCGAAAAATAGTAGAAACGATGTTAAAAAATTTTGAAAATTGTTTTGAGGGTCTGACCCATTACTAATATTCCCATAAAGATTTAAGATCATGATCAAGCCTGAGGAATTTTTAAAAATTATGAAAGTGTTACTGTCATGATAAAAGTGTGACCGGCAAATTTTAGCTGAATGGAAAATGGCGCAAATCACATTAGAAAATTTTGAAAATATTTTTGTATGGTTCTGACACATTAATAATGTTTTCATAAAATTTTCAGATAATGATCAAGTTTGAAGAATTTTAAAAAATTCGAATAGTGCTACTAAAGGTTAGCCAACAAAATTCAACATAATGAAAAATGGTTCAAACCATGTTAAAAACTTTTGAATATTTTTTTGGATGGTAATAACACATCACTAATTTTACCATAAAATTTCAGATGGTGACAAATCTTGAGGAATTTTCAAAAATTGTTACAGTGCTGCTGTCCTGGTAAAAGCCTTACATCCTACATGTACTGCTTTCATAGATTTGATTGAGCAGCCAAAATACGATAAATTTTTTTTTGAAACTTTTTTAAAAGGGTGATGAAGCAATTATAAATCTCTCCTAAATATTTTGGATCATGATCACACTCGAGTTAATTTATAAAATTCTGAAACTCTTACTGTCTCACTTATGTTCATTCTGTTTTTGAATTTTTAAATATAACAAATAAATTTTAATTCTTTTGAAATTGTTTTCATATGATCCTAGGCTAACAAATATGGTATCGTAAATATTTCAGAGCATGATTAAGCTTGTACAATTTTATAAAAATCTAAAAGTTTTTCTACTATTTTTATAAAATATCTCAAAATTTTGGTTTTTCAACAAATTTTCATAAAAAGATGACATTCTTAAGGGTTATTGACCAAATCCTGTCAAATTCGGTCCTCGAAACTCAAAATTTAGTGAAAATACCAAGATTTCAGTAAAATTTGTTGAAATTTCTGAAAAACACTGTAGCATTTTGAGTTTTTTCAAAAATTTTTATTCGATTGGGATTTTATATCTCGTCCTCGGCCGAAATCTTACATCTCGGTGAGAAATTTAAAATTTTGGCCGATTTTTGTAACAATGCATGCATTGTTCACAAAATCGATTTTCGTGATTTTTGGTCGTATCGGCGCTGTTCGGTTTCTAAAATCGCTGGATAAATCGATCCAGTTAAAAAAAATTAAAAAATTCAAAAAAATTTGTTCGACGTAAATCGTCCAAAAATCACTCAAAAAATCGTGCTAAAAAAAGTTCAACTAGTCTGTCGATTTTCCCGATTTTCTATGGAAATCGACCGATTTTCCATGCAAACGGTCTATTTTTTAATTTGATTTTGAAACTCTATGATTTTTGACCGATTTTCGGTTTAATATTTCCGATTTTTGAACGATTTTTTTTCAAACCGATTTTGTGAACCCTCCTTAAGCACGTTCTTAGAGAGGGAGCGCGCAACCCAAATAACTTGTACAGTTGAGTGATCATGATCCATCAGCTTCCGTGCGCGCTAATATATGTCTTCTATGGATGCATGCATCATCCAAAGATTAAACGGAGGGATGCACAAGTTTAATAGCCTAACGTATTGCAATGTTGTGCAACCAACCCAACCAAGCGGATTATAAACCGTCTAATTAAGTGGGATGTCACATATCCGGTAAAAACTCTTCTTATCATGAAAACTCTGTAAGACCTACGTATATAAGTTTTGAAACATTCTCAAAAAATTACCATACGTAGAGGAGGTGAGCTTCAACAATCCTGTAAAATTTGAAGACTAAACGTAATCGCATTTGAAAGATTAGAAAAGACAAATTCAGCTTAAATAGTGGTTTTTAACTGTTTAGCACTATTTATATTGCTATTTGTCTTTTTCATATCTTTCAAATGAGAATGAGTTTGGTCTTTAAATTTTACAGGTTTATAGAAGCTCACCTTCCCTACGTATGGTAATTTTTTTAGAATTATACAAAACTTGTACACGTGAGTTTCACGAAATTTTCACGGTAAAGGGTTTTCATTGGATATGTTGCCCTATTTACAAGATGAAGGACCAAAAATAACTATTAAAGAGGGTGAATGATCAATAACAAATTTTTCACTAAAGGAATCAATCAAACATCTGAAGGATCGAAATGGTGATCAGAGGGGTGGATGATCCTAAATAAAATTTTCCCACTCAAAATGATCCAACCAAGCCCACAGATAATTCAATCAAAAGAAGTAAATGGAATGGAGAAAGTTTTCTTGCAAGTCTGGTTTGACCGAGTTGAATCCGGTAGTACCGAAATTCGATATGACCGCACAAAGGACGGTATGAATAGACACAAGAACAACAGTAAGAACAGGGCCAAGAACAACACGAACTCAAAATCTAATTTGAGCAATCTTTTGATCAGCTGGACAAAAACTTACGAAACATGGTAGATGTGATCCTAAGAATGTCAGGGACTTATTCCAACCTTCAATCGAAAGGATTGACGTCAAAGTTCTGACCTTTTACACTTTGAAAGAAGAACACACCAAGTTTGAGGAAAAACTCGAAAACTTGATCTTGGACTTGCACGTGGGGTTTTGATGATTAAGACGATCTTGGATAACCTCCCACACGTCACAGCAAGTAAGAACATAAGTCCAAAACCCCTTAAGCACGATCTAGAAAAATGATTCACTTAAACATACAAGATCGGTTTCTTGGCGAAAATAACAAAAGAATTGCCTAGATAATTGGAATATGGTCTGAAAAAGACTCATCCATCAATTATACATCCTCATCTCAAGATCCACAAGCATTTTAGAAGGAGGGGAGGCAAATCC
Organism: Otatea glauca; assembly: GCA_036346275.1. Lineage (NCBI taxonomy): Eukaryota > Viridiplantae > Streptophyta > Magnoliopsida > Poales > Poaceae > Otatea > Otatea glauca. The sequence goes on along the minus strand of CM070721.1, from coordinate 46,581,257 downwards.
AAATGTGCAAGAAGCAAATTGCAAGAATGAAGATTGCAGAATTTAATTGCTTAATTTAAATGCGTAAAGTAAATGAGTAAAATAAATTCAGGGATGGGTAAATGAAGCTTTTATTTCTGGAAGGGAGATTTACAAAGCCTCACAACAAAGTAGACAAAAAGCTCAAAGGATCCAAAACCTCTAAAACCTTCAAGAGGATGAAGGCTACCCCTCCCCCTTTTGTTAATACTACTCTTGAGTCACCCTCCACCCTTGGATGAGTTCCTTCTACCCCAAGGATCACCATTAAAGGTTAGGAATGACTCCCACACACACCTATGCTAATTAGACCCGCTACTCTATCACCTAAACCGCGATCCAACGGCCCTCCTTAATCCGAATAGCTCCTAGCTAGTATTTAAATCATTCCTTGTTTTCTAGGTTCGCAACAACTCCGTCTCCGATCATTTCAGGCGATCCTCGACCGTCTCGACCACTGGCGCACATCGTCTAATCTCGGTCATGCCCCGCCTCACCATGATCCAGCATCGTCGTCCTGCAAACATCAAAAACAAGGAAAATCCATCACATAGCAATGTCCAACAAAGATATGCTATCATTACCCAATCGCATCGCTCAACAAGTCGGCACTACCGACCACTGTATCGACTTCATCGAGTTACCACCATCGAGTCGGATCCTTCGCTCGAGAAGAAACTTGACCACCGTTTCGACCGCATCGAGTGAACGACCACATGTCAAACTCGATACCTAGTCTATCGACCACTTGTCAAACAACACAAAAGGCATAAATTTGAGTTTGAAGAAGGAAGAAAGCAATTTGAATGCAGAGTCAAACTTGGTCCAGAGAAAAAAGAAAATAAGATCATAACCAAGTTGACAAGGATGATTTTAGAGCAAGACAATAAAAAGAACAAGTTTTCCAGAAAAGCTCTAAAAATTCCAAAAAAGCTCAAATATACTTATGATCCTAAAAATTAGCAAGACATCACAAAGATAATAAGAGATAAGATGCAATCACATTTTTTTAAAAAAATGCCTTTTCTACAATTTCTCCCCCCTTTGGCAATATAGGCATCAAGATGGCATTTTCTCTCCCATGATATATGTATGCATGAAATGCATCCTAAAAGAGCTTTGAAGATTATCCAAGTGACCTAATGAACAAAGTATGACACAAGGCTACTCAAGTTCAGATTGTGCTAAACAAAGACATGTCCAAGTGCAAATGTCATGTTTTGCTAGCAAGCACAAAGAAGACTATGTTATTTTTGCATGATTTAACAAATGTAACACTAAGCATAGTTTCTTAACTAGAAGCACAGCCATACAATGGATCAAATGGAGACCCTAGAGTTCAACCTACTCAACACTTTGGGAAAGCTAGAAGAGCATACAAGGTCCTTCGAGCTCAAATATCTTTAATGCAAATTTTTGCTTTAAGACTTCAAATAACATAGTGGGGTGCAAATGTTTGACATTATTTGCATTCTTTACCAACTTATGCTTTTTAATTTTATTTGCATTTTTCAAGTGATTGACTCAAGCCATAGTTGACCATCTCAAGACGAAATCTTAAGAGAATGGTCTTGGTCATACACGATACATTCCAAGTTCATTCCAAGTGCAATGGGAAGTTGTCTCATGAATGTAAAGTGTTGAGATCAACTTTTTATAAAAGAGTCAAATTTTTATTTTGACATTTAGATTTATGAGCATATGAAGGCGAGTATGGATCTTCCTAGCTTCACCCAAGTTGCTATAGGGACTCTAATAGAAATCCAAAATTTCACAAATAATAGGATATGAACCTAGAGAGGAAATATAGCAAGTAAAAGCAACATGTTTCATCAAGTTTTAAAGCTTTGAATTTCAAATTTTAACAAGCGTAGCAAGATGAATCAAAATAAACTCGGACATATCTAAGCTAGCATTCTTCTTCATAAAAGTAACAGGGTGCATAGCATGAATATAAGTTCATTTGCATAATAGACAGCTCATAAAATAGAAAATAAAGACCATATGCAATGCATGAAGGAGATTCTCAAACTCCCCATCAGCAAGTGAATCAATTTTAAGCATAAATCTGGTTCAAGTTGAGTTATTAGCATAATTAAGCTCGAAGAGGGGTTCAAATGAACTCAATCAAAACTAGAAACACAAAATGAAGAGAAGAAGTCGAGAAACTGCAAAATAGGTGGCTATAGAGCATAAAAAAATAGCAGAGAACACTATGGCTCAGAAACACCCGGAAGATGCAGAGGAAAAGAAAAACTGGAAGAAAATATATAAAATACATAATATACAGACCAGCTCCCCCTCACAATAAGCCGTAAGGGCGTACGACTCCAAGCTCTCCTCTCAAGGCCACAAACCTAGAGCTTTTCAAAGGTTTGGTAAAGATATCGGCAATCTAGTGGACACTCTCCACAAACGGAAGCACTATATCATCCTTCTCCACATGATCTCTAAGGAAGTGATATCTAATGTCAATCTCCTGGAGTGCTGCACTTAGTTTTTAGCAATGCAAATAGCAGAAGTGTTGTCACAAAAAAGTGGACACTCTCTATTTCTAACCCAAAATCCCGCAAGGTCGATCTCATCCAAAGCACCTGACTACAGCAACTAGCTACAGCAACGTACTAGGCCTCAGCAGTGGACTGTGCAACTCCGAACTGCTTCCTAGAAAACCAAGAAACAAGAGAAGTGCTAATGAATTGGCAAGTGCCAGAAGTGCTCTTCCTATCTATCCTACAGCTAGCAAAGTCTGCATCGGAAAAGCTCGAAGGGACAAACAAGAAGAAGAAGAGTAACAAATACCAGATTCAATGGTAGCTCGAAGGTACCTGAAGATGCGCTTCACCGCTTGGCGGTGAGAGGCACGAGGAGAAGACTGAAATCGAGCACACAGATACAAAGCAAAATGTATGTCCAGCCTCGAAGCAGTGGGATACAAGGGGGAGCCGATCATGCTCCAGAACTCCTTTTGATCAACTAGCACACCATTCTCATCAGGCTCAAGGACTGCAGTGGTGGCCATAGGAGTCATCACTGGCTTCTCGTCAGGCAGGTCAAAGCACCTCAAGAGGTCCAAGTGTACTTGCCTTGATGCAAGAAAGTGCCCTCCCGAGTCTGCTTGATTTGGAAGCCAAGGAAGTAGCTCAACTCGTCCATCATGCTCATCTCGAACTCTGTGCTCATTACCTCCGAAAACTGAGATACAAGAGAGTGCGACGAGCCACCAAAGATAATATCATCCACATAAATTTGGACGAGAAGAAAATGAGAATCCTAGTGCCTGATGAACAGAGTCTTGTCTACTCTACCCATCTTAAAACCATGGCAGAGAAGATAGGACTTAAGCCTCTCATACCAAGCTCTAGGGGCCTGCTTAAGTGCATATAAAACTTTGGAAAGCTTGAAGACATGGTTTGGGTATTTGGGGTTCTCGAATCCTAGAGGCTACCTGACATACACCTCTTCCTCAATATACCCATTGAGGAATGCACTCTTGACATTCATTTGAAAAAGCTTGAAGCACTTGGATGCTGAAAATGCAAGCAGGATTCTAATAGCCTCTAGTCTAGTTATAGGGAAAAAGGTCTCTTCGAAGTCAAGACTCTCGACTTAAGAAAAGTTCTGTGCAACTATCCTAGCCTTGTTTCTTATGATAACCCTATCCTCACTCTGCTTGTTCTTGAACACCCACTTAGTCCTAATGACAATATGACCAGATGGAGGCTCGACAAGCTGCCATACCTTGTTCCTCTCAAAGTTTTAAAGTTCCTCATGCATAGCATTAATCCATGATTCATCGAATAATGCATGAGAAACATCATTCGGTTCAAAGGAGGCAACAAAGGCTGAGTGAAGACAAAAACTGGACAAACCTGATTTTGAGCGTGTGACACACTCAAATAGATTGCTGATGATCTGATCAGGTGGATGATGTATCTGAATATGGCGAGGAGGATTAGAAGCAGAAGTGGCATCTACCTCTTGCATAGAAGAGGTAGGAACAGAGCCACTCAATGAAGGAGAGTCTGAAGGTAAGGGTTGGTCTCCCTGAGGTGCAGAAATGGAAACTGGCGGCACCTTTCGTGTAGAGAGGACTGGATCAGGTAGAACATCATCATCTCCAACATCCTCATCCTCTACGAAGAATGTCTCGGAGAGGGAAGAAGAGCCCGAAATGTCAGGTCTAGCTCCTGGGCTAGCATCATCAAAGGTCACCTCACAGGTCACTATGATCCTATTTGCATCAAAACTTCAGACCTGATAACTACGAGAAGAAGATGAGTAACCCAGAAAAATACCATTAGAAGAGCGAGACTCAAACTTATCCAGGTTACCAGACTTCAAGATGAAACACTTGCAACCAATCACACGAAAATGAGAAACCCTGGGCTTTCACCCATACCACAACTCATAAGAAGTGCGATGCAAATGTGCTCTCAAGAATACTCGATTAGACACATGGCAAGCAGTAGCTATAGCCTCAGCCCAAAACTTCTTAGGAGTACTGTACTCGTCTAGCATCGTCCTGATCATCTCGACCAAGGTCCTATTTTTTCTTTCCACCATGTCATTTTGCTGAGGGACATATGGAGAGGAAAACTGATGCTCTAGACCTAACTCCTCACAGAAACTCTCAAAGTAGGAGTTCTTGAACTCCGTGCCATTATCACTGTGAATAGCTCGTTAGGCACCAATGAGCTCAACAGACAACCTACTGACCAAACCCCTGAAATGGGTAAAAGACTAATCCTTCGAGGCCATGAAAAACACCCAAGAATACCACAAAAAAATCATCGACAATGAAAAGGACATATCACTTCCCACCCGCTGACTACTCTCGAGCTGGACTAAAGTATCCATATGTAAAAGCTTTCTTGGTGCATCAATCATCACAACAGTGACTGGAGAATGAGAAACAGAAACCATCTTGCCATGTCGGCAAGGAGATCAAACTAAGTCTTTGACCATCTTGAGTTTAGGCAAACCACGAATAAGATCATGATTGCTAACTCGAGTCAAATGGTCGAAGCTAATGTGACCTAATCTCCTATGCTACAGGGAGAGATCACAGGACTCCGAAGCAATCAAACTGCGAAGAGTGTCTCCAGATGAAGCAGAAAAATCAACATGAAAGACTCTCCCAAATCTAGAAATCCCGCAAACTAACTCTCCTGTTGAATCGAGGATCCTACAGGCACTACTCTTGAAGCTTACCTCGAAAGAGTCATCGATAAGCTGAGAAATAGAAAGCAGATTGTATTGCAGCTTACTCATTAAGGCAATATCCTTAAGAATAAAATTGTTATTAATGCAGATGGTACCTTTGGCAATGACCATACCTAAATAACCATCCCCAGAGGTGATCAACTCATCACCGGGGGCTCGGACTAGGGAGGAGAACCATCTTGAGGCTCTGGTCATATGACGAGAACAACCAGAATCAACAATCTAAACCTCTCCCTTCCCTATTCTATGGACCTAGTCAACACACAAGAGAGAGATGACTCGGTATTGTGATAAAGAGAAGATCTAGGAACCTAATACCGAACCACAGGATGCCTCGAAGTACCAGCTACAATAGAAAAAGACTGGACCCTAGCATCTCTATGACACTCCACTCTCACAAGACTAGAAGCAAATCTAGCAGAAGACCTGGGAGCTGGAGCTGGGTTGGCCCGCTGTCGTGCAAAGGCCGGACCATCCTAGTGAGGCTGTCCAAATATCCTACTAATAGACACCTCATGCCGCTGAAATCCACCTCGATGGGAAAAATGAGGAATGTCCAAAGGTCAGAGGAAAGACTGATCACGGGCAGCTCCAGGACAAAAACTCAACTGAACAGCATGAAAACTGAGTCCTGAATGCTTCCCAAAAATAGGCGACTCTCTAACGTGTCTAGCAGCGGTGTGTGCCTTAGGAGCACTCAGAGTTTGGGATGACCCTGAATACCCTAAAGAGCAGCAACACGTTCACGCCTTGCAATCTTGGTTCGCCTGAAGAAGAAATCTACCAAATGTCCATCCTTCTGATAGAAGGTGCATGTATACTTCGCCTTATCAGAGGCAGAAGTAGCAGGAGGAGCAATCTTTTGATCAGAGATCCCATGGACAACCCCGATAGATCTAAACACAGTGGTACTCAGCCTGGGAGCTACCAAGCTCTCACCACTCTTGGAGCCACGCACAATGGTGGGAGGATGCGCCCGAGCGTGTTCCAAGTAGTCAAATCCTATACCATGATTATATCGGCTAATCTTGGATTGGTCTAGAATGAGATTGAGCTTCTTCTTGCCTCCTACAAACTTCTCGAGGGTGCTCATGAGATACTCACACTCCTGGAAGAATGAGGAACATGAAGAACAGGGATGAGAGGAGGAAGAAGAACTAGGAAGAGAAGAACTATTAGCACGTGTATTTTTCTCCATCAGCCCGGCTGCCTCAATTTTGAGGGCCTCACATGAAACGCAAGGAGCATTTCTAATCCTAAAGGTCTGGCCCTCAAGCTTTTTCTTAAGTTTGACTTGGATTTCATCAAAGTCCCCCTCAATCACAGTACATCGCAAGAAACTTTATTTTGATTTAACTAGTAAGTCCTTAGCAAGTTTAGCATACTTGGCATTTAAAGATTCATTGCCAAGTTTTAGTTACTTATAGCCCTCACATGAGATGATTGGGTCCTTAGAAGCATTCATTTCAAGTTTATCATTTCTAGTTGAGAGCTTCCTAAGGTGAGTGCTCATGGCATCAATCTCAGCAAGTAATTTAGGGCAATTTTCGTATGAGGGAGTAGAGTGAGCATGAAAAAAACTAGTATATAAAGACATAGCATTAACAGATTCATTGCTAGTATTCTTCAACCTAAGACTATCTAGATCAGACAACACACTATCATGTATAGTCTCTAGCTCCACAAGCAGGGCATCACACAAAGAACAGTCATCAGTGATTCGGGAGGGAGAAGATCTAAGAGAAGCTAACTCCCGAGTCAAGGTACCTACTTCCTTCTCTAGATCCATACACCTAGCTCTAGCTCTAGCATGAAATTTTCCGAATTTGCAAAAAGCTTCATTGAGTTGGTCATAAGAGGGTACCTCATCCATGTCGCTTTAGAGCTCGGAGTCACTGATGCCGTTGGCGTCTGCCATGAGGCACATGCCTGTGAAGTCATCGTCGCCTTTCTTCTCTTGCGAATCATCCTCGCCTTCGTCACTCAGGTCTCTGTGTCGGAGAGGTTGATATTGTCGAGTGCGGCGAGGACGCGCTGGAAGAATTTCTTGTTCTTCGAGAAGTTGGGGTACTTATTCTCGCGAGCCGGATCACGAACTGGAGGCTTCTTGCTGCGATTATTGTTGGTGTCATCATTCTTTTCCGAATCGTCGACGTCGTTCTCACCCTTCTCCAGCTTGGGGCAGTTCGCTCGAATGTGGTTGGGACCACCACACTTGAAGCAGGTGATCATGCCACCTCTCTTCCTCTCTCTCACCCTGTTGTATGCATGAGAGAATTTGCGAGCCAAAAGAGCAAGCTCATGTTTTAGAAATTTTTCCAGTTGGTCATCGCTTAGCTCGCAAAGGGCAGTGTGGGAAAAACCAACAGAAGAATCAGAATTTGATTTAGTAGGATTGGTGACCAAGGCCATCGACTGAGATTTCGTCTTGCGAGAGACGATGTCAATCTCATGAGTCTTGAGACGGGAATAAAGCCCGTTAAGAGTCAGAGTTGACAGGTCGGTAGTGTCCTTGATGGTGGTAACCTTCATCTCCTGAACCCGAAGATCGAGTGCGGTCAAGAAGTGTCGAGCATTATTCGAGTCAGGTTATAAGCAACTGACTGCTCGGAGGTCGCTCAAAATCTTTGTAAATCGACCAAAGCACTCGTCATGACTCTCACCAGCGTGTCGATCAAACTTGTTGTAATCACGCTTGAATTGGTCCTGTCTCACTGTCTTGATTTAGGTGGTGCCCTCATGGTAAGCATCAAGGGTCACCCAAATCTGATGAGCAGAACGGAGGTGACAAATCCTATCGTACTCACTGCAGCTTAGACCCTCTATGAGGATGTCCCTTGCCTTAGCGTTAGCCTCAACGTCAGCCATATTGCCGGCCGTGACGTTTTCATCGGTAGGAACCTCATACGGGAGTTTCACCTTCTACCATATCAGGGACCCCTGGGCAGTGATGTACGACTCCATCCGAGATTTCCAGAAAGGAAAATCAACTCCAGAAAAGACAGGAGGCTTGGTAGAATACTTGTCCATTGTCATGGCCCTAGAGACCAGTCAAGATCTTTGGCAGAGCAAAACCGGCTCTGATACCAATTGAAGGACTGAGATGGCGATCAGAGGGGGTGAATGATCCCAAATAAAATTTTCGCACTCAAAATGATCGAACCAAGCCCACAGATAATTCAACGAAAAGGAGCAAATGGAATGGAGAAAGTTTTCCTGCATGTCCGGTTTGACCGGGTTGAATTCAATAGGACCGCATGAAGGGTGGTATGACCAGACTCAAGAACAACATGAAGAACAGAGCCAAGAACAGCACGAACTCAAAAGCTAATTTGAGGAATGTTTTGATCGGTTGGACAAAAACTCACAAAACTTGGTAGATGTGATAATAAGAATATCAGGGACTTATTCCAACCTTCAATCGCAAGGATTGACGTCAAAATTCAAACATTTTTCACTTTGTAGGAAGAACACACCAAGTTTGAGCAAAAACTCGAGAACCTGATCTTCGACTTGCTCGTGGGGTTTTGATGATCAAGATGATGTTAGATAACCTCCCACACGTCACAGCAAGCAAGAACATAAGTCCAAAACCCCTTAAGCACGATCTAGAAGAATGATTCACTTAAGCATACAAGATCGGTTTCTTGCAAGACAGAACATAAGATTTGCCTAGATGATTGGCATATGGTTTGAAGAAGACTCATCTATCAATCATACATCCTTAGCTCAAGATCCACAAGCATTTTATAAGGAGGGGAGGAAAATCCAAATGTGCAAGAAGCAAATTGCAAGAATGTAGATTGCTGAATTTAATTGCTGAATTTAAATGTGTAAAGTAAATGCGTAAAATAAATTCAAGGATGGGTAAATGATTCTTTTATTTTTGGAAGAGAGGTTTACAAAGCCTCACAACAATGTGGGCAAAAAGCTCAAAGGAGCCAAAACCTCTTAAACCTTCAAGAGGAAGAAGGCTACCCCTCCCCCTCTATTTATACTACTCTTGTTTCACCCTCCACCCTTGGATGAGTTCCTTCTACCATAAGGATCACCATCAAAGGCTAGGAATTACTCCCACACACACCCATACTAACTAGACCTGCTACTCTATCACCTAGACCGCGATCCGATGACCCTCCTTGATCTGAGTAGCTCTTAGATAGTATCTCAACCATTCTTTGTCTTCTAGGTTCGCAGCGTCTCTGTCTCTGATCATCTTTCGGCGATCCTCGACCATCTAGACCTCCAGCGCACCTCGCCTAGTCCCGGTCATCCTCCGCCTCACTATGCTCTAGCACAGTTGTCTTACAACCATCAAAAATAAGGAAAACCCGTCACATAGCAATGTCCAACAAAGATATCCAATCATCACCCAAATGCATTGCTTAATAAGTCGGCACTACCGACCACTGTATTGACTTCATCGAGTTGCCACCATCGAGTCGGATCCTTCGTTTGAGAAGAAACTCGAACACCATTTCAACCGCATCGAGTGATCGGCCACATATCAAACTCAATACCTAGTCTATCGACCTCATGTCCAACTCGATCGATCACAGCACCAAGTCGATAAACATGATATTGAGTATCAATTGGTTAAACTAAGGACTCGGGTTGAGCTAACTGCAGAGTGCTCGACTCAGCAATATTTCTACTCGATACTTAGCTTCTACCAATCTACTCGAATCATTCGACCACAAGTCTGTAGGGCAATACTCGAGGCTGGTAGAGCCGCTCGAGACAGACACAATTCAAATTGCTTTAATTTGAAATTCCAATTCAAATCAAACTCAAACCAGAGCATACCAAGCTCAAATTTAGTCAAATACTTATCACCAACATGGGTAGACCTCCACATGGTCTTTCAACCTTACTAGATCAAATAAGAGCAGAAGAATAAATTTTATGAGAAAATCAACTCTAGAGCGGCACTACCGCTTTATGGGGAGCATGAAGTGATAGTAACAGATGGACAATAAAAGCATGGTGAACAACAAAATCAGTACGAGTTCAAATCCAAGAATTTATATAACTTTTGATTGGATGATCCAAAACTCGTGAAAATTTGTATGCACATTCCTATGGATGTCAGGAACCTATCCCTACCTTCAATAATAAGGAATGGAGTCAAGGTTTCAACCTTTTTCAAATTTAAAGAAGGGTGCACCTAAATCGGGTCAAATCCACAAACTTCACCCTGAGCTTGCTTGTGGGGATTTGATGATTGAGAATTTTGATGTCTAAGACTTATGGTCCTTTAATCGAGCTTATGAAAATATGATTTTTTGATCCTAGTAAACAAGATGGGGAGAACGATATATAGGGATTGCTTCTTTATTAGCCAAGCAGCTCCATAGAGTATACATATTACATAATAATTAAAATCATCTATTCTGATTGTCAATGCTAATTGCCCACCTACTTATATCGGTTGAAGAGGCGATAGTTGATCTCTAAAAAGTGTTGTGGAACTGAGGGGTGTCTTCCCGCTAAACGGTATCTTCTCACCAAATGGTGCCTTTTCTAGGGATAAATTCTAGGTAGTTATGCGCATATATCAGATAATTGTCCGCACAGAGACATGTGCAAGGATAACCACTTGTCCCTGACCAGTTCTTTGGTCGGGATGGCTATTTCACTTGGTAGGGACAACCAGTGTGAAGCAATGCTATGGACTGCTTTGACTGGACTGGTCGAAGGGTTGACCATCCGAATAAGCGTAGCCTTCATTCTAAATTATAGTCTTTTGTGGGCCCATTAATGAAGTATGGTTTTTATCCATTAAGGGCCCAAATGGAAGATAAGCTTTTTAATCCTCGTCAGCTAATCCCCAATGCTTAAATGATAAGAGTTTATTACTCAAGGATTTTCATCTAATGTGACCTTATGGGGTTATGCACCAATTATGTTACTGTTTTAAGTGTCAATAAATGAGAAATCTTTGCACTTATCTCGGTAACTGAACTGATGCTAACCGTATGTAATGTGTAATGCATATAAAGGGGAAGAAGGCTTCCTTTATATACTTCATACTTTCAGACTTCCGAGTGAAGAAAAAATTGCTTTCAAACTTTTTCTTAGTAGTTGAAGCTTTTCATCTTTCATCCTTTTTTCTCCTTTCATGAATTGTGATGAAGAGTATGATCAAGGAAATGAGGTCAAAAGCTTCAATATCTAAAAAGAATTTTGAGGATAACATCCCTGATTCTTCGAATTCTATTATTTTCAAGCCATCTCTTAGCTCTTTAGGCTTTTTGTCTTCCGTACTTTTTTCTTCTCCCATCAATTATGATGGAGAGTATGATCAAGGAGAGGAGGTGAAATGTCCGAAGATATAAAAGGAAGTTCGAGAACATCAATTCGGTGTCAGTTATTGTTTATTAAAAAAGGCAGTTTTTACCATTGCTCGAAAACCGAAATGGTGTCCAAATCTGACACAGGTTAGGTCATATAATGTCGGGACCCGATACCGAGAATCTGGACCCTTTGTGTATTCTGTGCAAGTCCAGCATCACGCTAGCACACACAGACTTTACAGGGTTGAACATCACAGACATTCACAACGATACCATAATAAATAGTGTAAACATTTATATAAACTAAATTGTACGACCTTATGGTCTCCTTACATAAATCAGCCACGTAGGGCTTACATTATTAGAGTAAACAGGAAACAGCGGATAACATAAGAACTTCGTGGAAGCCTTCATCTTGCCACAGGAAACCGACTGGGCTTGCCCCCTAACTATCCGGATCATCGATATACTCCTCCTCCCAGGCCGGCGTAGATTCTTCCACTGATGTTGGGATTGATAGGCAAGGAGGGGTGAGTACTCAAGGCACTCAACAAGTAGTGCACAGAATGCAGTGCTATTACTACATGCAAGGCTCATTCCAAAGAATTGGCTTACTTGGTTCTTTTGCATTAAACAACATTTCTAAACTACCATCTTATTTAGATTAGAAGCGGTGAAAACAATTATATATAATGCTAAGTTCTTCAAATAGTTTTTCTCCAAAGATTCTCGGCACACAGCCTTAAACAGTTCGTTTTTAGCACTGGCACACAGCCACCCATTCCACATTTTTATTTTTGAAGATCTGACCCTTGGCTGTAATCCCCGAGCAATGCTCAGTACTGCGAGCACGGCTATTCGAATAGATTTGACACTCTGCAGAGGTTGTACACTTTACCCACAAGATACAGCCGCTCACCACACAAGTAATTGCCCGTAACAAAGCCTTTCAGGAACCTCTACCTTAACCAATGAACCTCTCCGGTATTACCTTCACTATCACTTCCCTCACACAGAGCCGAAGTATAGGACAGGACAACACCATTGGATGGGCACTAAGCCGCAGCACAGGTACGCTCCCCCACACAGATACACCTAGTGTACTATCACCCCGAGGTATCAAAGGAAAGATATCGGAACCCTAATCAACCAGGTCTGTTCCATTCCAGACATGTGGTTGTACGGGTGACTCAGTTCAAAGACTTGCAATGTGAAGTCCTTAACTTGACCAGGGCAAGACTTCCATCACTCATCAGTAGCACACAGACTCACAACTATAGTTAACCCATTGCCACACAGGCCCACCTGGCACACAGCCTCTTGCCACTTGCCCTAGTCTAAATCATTTCCCACCCAGTTGATTATTGTGCAACACATGCCAGCAGTAACTCAACATCAGTACAGAACCACAGAGGTCTCTGTACTTCAATCTCATCATGTGGCATCATCACACCACTTTCAAAATAAATTCAATATTTCATTAGTCAACATTGATACATTTTCCGAAAGATCATTCATGACTCGTTGCAAAGCTACGGTCTAGCCTCCCGTGTTGGCATCATATTAATATCCAACAAATATGAATAACCTTAGGGTGGACAATGATTAAAAGGCATACAAATAGTATTTTTAAGGTGGTGATAACAATATGGGTTGATTAGCTACATACCCAAATTAATTTAAATCCATTTTTAATTAACTTAGCATGCATAATTTCAAAATAAAATACATCTAAAAACTTGGGATCAAAATGGTCAAAGCATCACTTGCCTTCAAAGAGTTGCTGGTCCTGATCCGAAGCTTGATCTTGAGCGATGAACTCTTCTTCGAAACTTTCTGGCAAATTTGCGTCTACGCGTAAAAATAACATATGCAATAAATAACCAAAAACGTAGACTATATAACCTCACAATTTCAATTAAAATTCACCAATAAAAAGAGCACAATTTTACAAATTTTTAGAAACTGCAATCACCTCAATCGGAGTTAAAATGCAAAAGTTATAGCCTTTTAAAGTTTTAAATAAAATATAAATCAGAAAATCCGATTTGTTTTAATTATTTTTATACGGAAAAATTGGGATTTATGACATCAGCATGACCTAATGATGATGTCAGCACAGAAATGAAATTCGGCCGAAATTTTTTATATACAAAAGTATTTATGACGTCAGCATGACACGTGGCCCAATCAGGATGCGACACGATTCGCAACCGGCGACTGCCACATGTCACAGCGCATGAACTCAGTCCACGGTGGCGCTGGTCCACGGTGGACCGACTGTACTGTGTCCGTGCACCAGATGACGCAAGTACCGACGTCAGCACGACAGCTGGACCAATCCCGTGGCGACACGCGGCGCAACACGGCTAACCAAAAATTAATTCAATCTCATTCGTCCGATTTGAAACCAACGGCTGGATTTAATCTGACGTTTCGGTTATGAGGTGACACGCGGCGAAACCTTGTTGGCTCGATGCGCGATGAAACTAGAACCGTTTATTCAAAATCCGACAGCCTGGATTGAATCTATCTTACGCATCGCGATCCGCTACGTGGCAACCCCGGTGCTCGACGCGTGGACGCATCTGTGCCATACGATTAAAATCGGACGTTCTAGACTGACACAAACCTACACGCGGAATTACCCTACATGGAAACACCTAAGCCGTCCAATCTAAATCCAACGGTGGTATTTACCCGAGCGATACACTGTTGTCCTAACCAACGTGGCTTGATCTAAGCCGCACACCAGGGATCTAACGACTGAGATTGCATCAAAACAAAACTACACTAAATGATCTAAACCGTTCAATCTAATCCAACGGCTAGGGTGTGAAGATGGAACTCACTGTGGTGGCGACGATGTGGCGAGATCTAGGCCAGTGATTGAAACTCCGACGGCGAACAAAGCTCAGTTCGACGGTGATGCCGCGACGGCGCGGTTCTTGCCGGAGGGGAAGAAGATGACGTGTGACGCGGCACTACGGGGCTTCTCCGGTGACAAGAAGTAGATGGATAGACGCGGCTCTACGCAAGGATTACTCCAGTGGCCTCAACGACGGCGGAGAGGGGACGGCGGTGGCGCAAAGACGACGGAAATATCTTGGAACTACGGCGAGCTCGTGCAACTGCTACGGTGAGTCCCGGTGAGGGGGAGATGGGGCAAAACGTGCGGAAGGGAGTGTTCTAACCGATGCGCTAGCTAATGAAGACGGGGAGGGAGCACACCGGCGATAATGGAGCGCGGATTCTCCCGCCGTAACACGCGGCGGTGGTGTTTCCGGAAACGCACAGTGACGCGATGTGGCGTAATCCCGCCCTCCACACGGCAACGGATCGACGGCGGCCGAGCTCGAGCGACGTGGCCTCACCAGGACCGTACGATCCGATCCAAGGGTTCAGACTCCGCGCCGTTTAGGGTTACTTCGGGTTGGGCCTACTGTTCGCACAGTAACGGGCTCAGCCCAATACTGTTCATTGCCTTTTCCTAGGTTTTTGAATAAACATAATTCTAGAAATTCAATTAAATCATTTGAGGCATTTAAAATAGCATGAAAATTCTAGAAAAATTCCGGAAAGTATTTTGGAACATTTTGAACTCGAATAAAATATTCCCAATGAAACTTTGCATAAACTTTTATATTATTTTAATTAAATTCAAGAAAGGTCACAAATGAATAAATCCAATTAAATTCTTATAAATTCTCAAAATCAAAAATACTCCAAAATTTAAATTAGAGTAAATTTCAGGGTGTTACATATAAATGGGGTAAATCCTCATTCATTCCTTACACCTTTGCAATCTTTGAGCGCTGAAATAACTTCTTGAATCCTTTCTAAGTTCTTTTGTCTCGAGTCTTCTTCTTCTTCGCAACTCATCGCCATGGACAAGTCGATTCTTACTAAAGGAAGGATTAAGGAGCTTAAGCATCAAGGTTTGATCCCTCCTTGTGTAATGCTGCGATGGGACCCTAGCGGGGAGGATACGAAGCTAGTGCCCTAGGAGGGGCATCTCGTCCTCTTCACCGCGTTGGTGAAGTTAGGATTTCGCCTCCCTAAGAGTGAATTTTTGGTTGATGTCATGGATCATTATGAGATCGAGCTCCACCATCTTCCCCCAAATTCTATTTTGATTTTGAATATTTTCTCTCACCTTTGCGAAGCTTTCCTTGGCATTCCCCTACCAGTTCGTCTTTTCCGCTATTTCTATCAATATATTAGGAATAGAAAAAGCCAAGATCTTTTTAGGAGTGTTTATTTTAAGCTCCAAGATAAAATAGCTTCTCAGTATCCCCCACTCTGACCAAGGACACATGGCGTGATTACCGGCGGGGAGGATATAAAGCAAAGAAGGAGAAGGATTCGCTGGTCCTTACCAATGAGGAAAATGACATCGTTAAGGTTATTACTAAGTTGGTGAAGGGAGGCTTGACGGGGCAGAAAATTATCTATGATTTTCTGTTCCACAAGATGAGGCCCTTCAAGAGGTGGTTCAGATTCGCCAGAAGGATGGAAGGCGACTAGGATTCAACCAAGGATGAACCTGGAGGTAAGGTACTTTTAATTACTGACCTCTTCCTTTCTTTATTAAAGTATTTTTACTGACGTTCATGTGTGTTTTCTCCTATCAGTTTTGACTACCGAAGAGACATAGTCAAGAGTTGCGTACATGCTGCGCGTCTCTTCTGACGGGTTCGACCAGGCTACATTGGACAAGTAGCCACCTAGCCTGATCAGGCAAACCTATGAGTTCATTAATGAACGCTTTATGGTGAGTACCAAGAAATTTCTTTGGTTATTTTTGTTAATTCCTTGTGTTAACAGATAAACTCGTTTTTAGATGCATAGTCGAAAGTGAGCTGCTGACTAGTCAGAGTTCTCAGCTTCGGCTCCGTCGACCAAGAAGGATAGGACTTCTGCTAGAGGTGATTTTAAGGCGGTGGATCCGACCATCGCTCTGGCTAGTGCTGACCCAACAAGAACTAGTTAGGCCCTGTACCTACTAGCGCCATACGATCTAAGAATGCGCATGATCGGTCCAAGGGGCAAGACAAGAGGGTAGCATTCGCTGTGGGGACATAGACCAGGAATGTATCCCATGTGCGCTATAAAAATGGTTCAACAACAATTGGGATCCTCCATATAGAAATCTTCCGACATTGCCCTTTGTCCTGGGTGAGAGTGAGGATTCAGAGGATAATGTTCCTCTAATTGTAAGGAGAAATAGGAAGACTCCCGATCTGGATGTTGGGGCTTTATCACTTTAATATCCTGGGACATGGGCTGAGGACTTTATTGTAGGTATTTATTTTTACACTCTCTTATTTTTGAGCATTTTTCCTCCAGAATCTAAGATTGCTTTGCTTCTTTTTTTAATCCCGAGACAACTGTTCCTAATTCTAATGTAGACCAAGGTATGGTTGCTCAGGTCAGTCACGAGGCTTACCCACTAGTCACATTGGCGAAGACCAGTGTGCAATAAGCCTCAAAATCAATCGAGGTAATTGCCCAAGAAAACCCGACCAGTGTCTGGAGGATTCAACCAGCATTGAGGGTGAAAATCCCTCAACCGCTGTAGCAGATCCACTAGTCGGTAAAGCTTCATTTCCCGTGAAGGAGGTTGGTGCTCCTCCTGTGAGAAAAATGGAGATGGTCGGGACGACCACTACTGCCAAGGAGGTGTCTACGGCTCTGGAAACCAAAGACCCTCCTGCTGACAACAGAGAAGGCGCTGGTCTTTTTGACCAGCAGAGCAGAAGAGGTGGTGGTGCCTGAAAGGGCCATGACCACCTCTGTCGCACGTGTGGCTTTGCCATAAGCATCTTCTTCAGGTCATTCGGACCATGATGACTTCAAGCAAGTTTTTAGTAACTTGCAAGCGAAGGTTTACATCTCATCTCATTTCTTTTTAGGGAATATTGAGAAAAGGTAGTTTTTAATTCATTTGCTATTGTTGCATTTTATAGCATTTGCAAGAAATGCTCGATCTACTAGGTCGGCAGGCAAAGATTTTGGCCAAGGCCGAAATTGAAACAATAAGAAGGTATGAATTAGCTTTGTTATTGGTTTTCTTTTTTCCCTATCTTCTTTGTTCTAACAGTACTATTTTAACACAAACAAAGTGAACAAATAAAGAAATTGGAAAAGCAACTCTTGATGGCTCAAAATACCATCAAGGGTTATAAATTTGATCTTGTTCTGGCTACCAACAAGGTCAAATACCACAAAGATAAAACTGCTAGACTCCACGGACCCTTCAAGAGAAATGAAGACAAGGTCTAAAGGCTCTCCGAAGAGCACAAGATTACTCTTCAGGCAAAGGAGTCCAAAATAGTAGGTAAGAACCACATCTCAACCTACTTAAAATTATTATTATTTTTTATTTCAGAAAAATGAAAGCAACTTTCAATTCAATCTTTGTAGAATTAAAGAATACAATAAAGGCTAGACAATCTCAACTTTCCGAATGGGAAGAAGAAAGGATGAAATTCGAAGAGAAAAAGTCAGTGATGAAGAATGAAATGGACAATCTGACTGACCAAATGAAGCTCTTTGTAAAAGATTTGGCCACAGTTCAGAGAGGCAAGACAACCACTTTGAACTTTATTTTTGAATAGGTTCAAAAAATCGTCATGGATTTAAAGGGTAAAAAAGTAAAACTTACAACTCCTGATCCGTCATTTGATGACCTGATTGTGGGGGTGAATGACCAGTTGAAGATCATCCAAAGCCACATCCCCGCAATGGCGCAAACTATCAAAACTGCTCTCTGATATTAAAATTACCATGCAAGTGAGTTCCCTTTTTGTCAAATTAAGTCACTTTTATAAGGATTCAGTTGAGTTGGAGAAACTGGCGCCCAACCTGAAGCTAACTATTCAAGAAGAGATTGATAAGAAAAGTGCAGAAGTAGCCTTTGCCATTGAGACATACATGAACATGTAAAGATTACATTCAAGTAACATGTATGACCTATTTTGAATGAATGAAAAAGAAAAAAATCTCTTCTTGTGTTATATTTCATCTTGTATCTCATCAGCTTGCATATTTTTCTAAGTATATCACTGGCCCCCAACTGTTTGTTTGCTGACCAGAAATGTGTTCGGAATACAAACAGTTATATGATTGATGACTTGCTCTTTTCACATAGTACTTGGTATTAACCAGCAGCATATTAGAGATAAGGTCATTATAATGAGTTTCAATGCAGTAAATACTGGCTTACAAGAAAATCTCAATTAGATGTTATCTCACAATCCGACCAGTAACCACGTACGTTGTTTATAGAGTGGTCGAGGTAATGTTTTTTTAGTTGTGTGATTTTCTCAGAATATGATCAAAAAAGGAAGATAACAAGTTGAGATATCACAATAAAGAAAATATGTATGTAAATAAAGAAAAATATAAATAAACATATTTACACAAAAAACCTACGAAAATGTTGTATGTTCGATGTGTTTCACAGAATTTGTCTATCTTCCATGACCAATCGAGCAGAACTAGGTTGGGTTATTGATACTACTAGGTCGCCTTAGAATCAAATCTCTCACATGTAGTGTTCATGGTTGAACTCTTTTGTTGTAATATCTTCTTAAGCCTTGTAAATAAGCTGCAGACCTGGTAAGTGCCTGATCTCGCTTTTCTTCTAAGAGATTGATATCATCTTCGTGCTGGTCATATTGATTAACCTATTCATAGAGTTTTGGCTATCTAGAACCCAAATGAATCTCATTTGGCAACACGGCTTCAGCTCCCTAGACTAGTTGAAAAGGTGTTTCTCTTGTTGCTCTACTGATCATTGTGCGTATGGCCCAAAGCTCAGCGTAGAAGTCGTCTACCCAAGCACCCGAGCATTTGGTAAGACGATCAAACATTTGTTTCTTTATACCTTGTATAGTTTGGCCATTAGCTCGTCCAACTACTCCGTTGCTCTGAGGATGAGCAACTGAAGTGTAGCAAATTTTTGTGTCTATTTCATCATAATAATCTTGAAACATACCACTAATGAACTATGATCCATTATCAGTAATTAGCCTACTAGGTACACCAAATCTAGTGACTATGTTTTTCACAAAAAAATTCTTTGCTTCCTGCGCTGTAATGGAAACTACAGGCATGTCATCAATACATTTTGTGAATGTACCGATCGCAACAAATAAGAATTTAAATCCATTAGTTGCTCTTGGTAAAGGACCTACTATGTCAATGCCCCATGTCGCAAATAGCCATGAAAAAGGTATAGTTTGTAATTGATTAGCAGGTAAATGTACTTGTCGAGTTTGAAATTGGCATTGCTCACAAGTTTTTACAAGGTGCATGGCATCTTGAAAAGCAGTGGACCAATAAAAACCTTATCAGAAAGCTTTTCCAACCAGAGTTCGATATATACCATGTGTTATATATCGCATTATAATACCATGTGTTCCCTTTCTATAAAGAGTATTGTCGAGAATTTTATACATTTGCGCCTTTCGAACTAGTCTATTCTTTTCATGAATATCCTCAAGCAGTGTCCCATTTTCTAGATAGACTTCAAATGGTTTAACCCAATCTGAATTCTACTCAAGGAATCCGACCTCTGTACTGGTCGAGAGTTTTTCTATGAATGTGTCTACAGAAGGTTTAGACAGATATTTAAGAAATACACCTATTGGAATTGTGATTGTGAGGAACCCAGTTTTGATAACTAGTCTACTAGGCTATTGGCTTTTCATGGTATATATTGGACTTCGAAATGACTAAAGTATTTCTCTAATTTCCTCACTTCATACAGGTAGTAAGCCATTACCTCATCGGACATCCTGTATTCCTTGCTAAACTGGTTTACGACTAATTGCGAATCACCCATCGCAAGAAGCTGATGGACTCCAATGGATTTTGCTGCTCGGAGACCGACTAGAAGACTTTCATACTCTGCTACATTATTGGTACAAAAAATTGTATTTGGATTACATATTGTAACTGGTCGCCTTGAGGCGTGACCAATACTATACCAGCCCTCGAGCCTTTTATCTCTCGAAAACCATCAAAGTATAATTTACAGTGGTCGGAATTAGTTGTATCCTCTTTTACAGAGGGTTCAATATTTGTCCATTTAGCAATAAAATCTACCAAAATTTGGGACTTAATTGATGTTCGGGCAATGAAATGGATACAAAATAACCCAATTTCAACTGCCCACTTAGCAATCCGACCAGTTGCTTCTTGGTTATGTAAGATACTTCACAAGGCAAAAGATGATGGTACTGTAATCCAATGAGATTGAAAATAATTTCTCAATTTTCTAGAATCCATTAATAGGGCATAAAGAAATTTTTGCACCTGAGGGTATCGCTCCTTAGGTCCGTGTAAAACTTCGCTGACGTAATAAACAGGTTTCTGAACCTGCTCTCGTTCAACAATTAATACAACACTATCCACATAATTTGAAGCTTCTAAGTATACCAATAAAGATTCCCTAGGGTTGGGTGAGACCAAAGTGGGTGGGCTTTGCAAATAAAGTTTTATGTCATTAAAGGCTTCGCTCGCTTCATTCGACCAATGTAACTTGTCATGTTTTCTTGTTACCTTAATGAAAGGCAAACAACGATCTCCTGATCTTGAGATAAAGCGACTAAGAGTAGCCATCTGACCAGTTAAACCTTAAACTTCTTTTACCGTAAAAGGTGGTTTCAAGAATTTAATGGCTTGAATCTTCTTATGATTTACTTCAATACCTCAAGAACAAATAAGGAAACCAAGCAATTTTCCAAAAGAAACACCAAAGACACACTTTTCTAGATTAAGCTTATTCAAATTATTGAGGGTTTCAGCTAGGTCTGAAAAATGATTAGAGCTTTTTTTACTCTTTACAACGGGATCAACATAAGCTTCTATGTTATCCCTATTTGACTATAGAAAGTCTTCTGCATAAGGCGCTGGTACGTAGCTCCAACGTTTTTTAGCCCGAATGGCATCTTCTTAAACAGACACCGAACGGGGTTATGAAGGAAGTCTTCTCTTCATCTTTACTTGCCAACCTTATTTGATGATAACCTAAGTATGCATCTAGGAAACTCACCAATTCGCAACCCGCTGTTTAGTCAACTAGTTGGTCAATTCGGGGTAAAGGAAAATTATCCTTTGGACAAGCTTTATTTAAATTGGTAAAATCAACGCACATGCGTCACATAACTTTTGCTTTCTTGATCATAACTGGATTCGCAAGCCAATCAAGATGACTAACTTCGCGAATGAAACTAGCTTCCAAGAGTTTATCTAGCTCTTGTCGGATGGCTTCTTGCCGATCAAGAGCGAATTGTCGTAGCTTTTGCTTCACTAGTCGTATGTCAGACGTTATGGCTAGACTACGCTTTTTTACTTCCCTTGGGACCCCAGGTATATCGGATGGTTTCCACGCAAACACATTTGCATTAGCTCGAAGGAAAGCAATGAGCACGTCTTCCTATCTTGCATCCATTGATGATCATATCCGAACAATTTTTGACTGGTCGGCAGGATCACTAGGAACTTCTTTTACTTGTTCGTTGGGTTGAGGAGTTACTTTTAGTTTCTCTGTCTTGTTAGACTTTTCAGTCTTAAAAGACTTTCCTACATCATTAGGATCGCTTACTGGTAATTGATCGACAATCTCAAGCAACTTGTGGTCACAATTAAGTGCAGTAACTTGGTTACCTTGTACACTAATTACACCTTTTGGACCAGGTATATTTATGCTCTGATAGGTGTGATGAGTAGCTACCATAAATTTTGTTAGTGAAGGCTTACCCAAAAGGGCATTGTATGTTGATTCCAAATCAACAACTTCAATTGATATTAACTCTGTTTTGAAATTGTTGGCTCCTCCAAAGGTGACAGGTAACACTATCTATCCCACTGGAGTTAGTGATGGACTAGGCACAATTCCAGAGAAATTGGTTTGTAATAGGTCTGATCTTAGAATGGGGAATTTGTATTTCGTCCAAGGTATGAATAAAAAGCAAATCCAAAGAACTACCTCCATCAACTAAAACTCTTCCTACTTTGCAATTGTTAATTGTAGGAAAAAACACTAATGGAAGTTTTTGAGGAATTGACATTCCTTTTGGACAGTCTTGTTTATTGAAGGTGACGGTAATGTCTGACCACTTGGGATATTCTGGCTTTACTGTTCTATTGTCAATGTTGTTGACCTCCCTCCAAGCTGTCTTGTACTGCCTCTTTGAAGCACATGCAAGTGA
Organism: Otatea glauca; assembly: GCA_036346275.1. Lineage (NCBI taxonomy): Eukaryota > Viridiplantae > Streptophyta > Magnoliopsida > Poales > Poaceae > Otatea > Otatea glauca. Next base: position 46,558,495 of record CM070721.1, on the reverse strand, counting down.
TCCTCCAAATATTATGTTGATATAATTACCAACTTTCTGATAACCCATATCTTTGTCATCATCTGTATCCTTATTATTTTGAACTTCTAGTAGGGTCGGCATAGGACATTTACCAGAGTAAAAGTCTTCCATGCATCTTTGCCAAGTACGGCAATTTCGCAGGTCATGCCTTGATGCTTTGTGCAATGGGCACCAGCGACCATTGCCACAAGTTGCACCAAGTTATTTAGATATAGCCTGGTCATTTTGCTGACTAGTTGCTTTCTTCCAAGGTGCCTTCCCTTTGGAGTATGCAGGTCGTTCCGAGACGCCTGTGACCTCTCGTTGAGTATTCTTTTTGTTCTTTTTATTATTCTTCCCCATTACGGTCTTCGGATTTGGAGGTGTTTTTAGACTTCTTGTCTTCTGATTCTGGCAAGCCAGGTTGTGGCAAAGTATGGCCCTTGTAGACCATACGGTTCCATTCAATGGCCTCATGCGCATCTGAATACCGATCTACCATATTGAACAACTTTGATACGGTGGATGGTGGATGAATGTTAAGGTCTTCTATAAATCTCTTATAAGGAACAGCTTGTTTGGATGCACAAATTATAGAATCGTCAGATATATTTGGAATGGTATTGCAAACTTCTACAAACCTTTTGATGAACTGACGTAAATTTTCACTAGAAGATTGGTGAAGACGATGTAAATCATCCTTTTTACCAGGCTTGGTATAGCAACTTTTAAAATTATTTAAAATGGTATGGGACAAGTTTTCCCAACTAAAGATACAACCCTTCGACTGATTGAATAGCCAAGTTCATGCTGATCCTTTCAAAAATGTGAAGAGGTAGTTGGCCATTACCTTTTCATCACCTCTAGCTACTTGGATGGCGGTGGTGTAAACTTGTAAGAATTTGGATGGATTTTGAGTTCCATCAAAACTCTCCAAAGACCCTGGCTTGAATTTTTGGGCTAGGTAACATCTCTAAGCCCAGGGAAGAAAGCCTTGCATTCTGTATAAAGACCAGAACGTGATCATGCGATAGGAACTTGGTCCATGTATTCAGGAGAACGAGGTCCTCGCCGACCACGATTAGGAACTTCACTTGTGTTGATGTATTCAAAAATGCTTCTTCGATGTGGTTCAACCCTTCGTGGTGGCTAATGCATTGTTGGCGTCGACCAGATGAAGATCCTTTCACGCGGTAATCAGTCTAAGACTTTGTGAATAAAGACCTGACTTGCACTTCGTTTGCAGTTTCTAGTAAATCAGTAGTGAGGGTTGCGTTAAGTATATTTTCGCCTTCCGTTGGATGATTAAGAATTGCACTTGATAAAATGTGAATCCTTTTGACAGGAGTAGCCTCCTGCGAACCACTTGGAGCAAGATTTAAGTCTCTCACCACTGTCGTTGGAGGTGGTGGTGTAACTGGAAGAGCATGATGAGGTTATCCTCCACAGATGTCAAATCTTCGTGAGGTGCCAGCTTGACCTCTATAGTACAGGCGTTTGGCCTCGTCAATAGATTTTACTTTTTCGCCATAAGTCGCTCATATTCATTTTGAGCGGTTTCTTGCTCTTTCCTGAGCTTCACGCTCTTCGCGTTCCACTCGTTGTTCCTCTGTCTCATTAGTAACTGCATAGGCATGGAAACCAAAGTAGATAGAAGGCATAAGTCCTCCATCTTCATCTCATGATGGGGTATAATCTATACCTCGGAGACAATCTTCTAAGGTTGAACTTTCCAAGCAGTTATTACTGCCTTTTGGAGCATGTTCATTATCAATCTCCATGGAACGTACTTCATGGGAATCTTCCCCCGAACCTACTGGAGGAATGATTGAAGATTCACCTCTTGATTCTTTGGGTGATTATTCTTCCGTTTCAACTTCCGCCTAGATCTTTGCCAATTCTGCTTTAAAAACATACTCGTAATAGAAATCACACTTACATTCCTCTTTCGTTGGGTAATCATCTTCGGTGAGATGAGTATAATCGGCGAGGTTGAACCAATTTTGTTCATCCATCGTAGAGAATTTCTTCACCTTGATCACCGGAGATCCCTCCTACTAGCGTCAGCTATCGATGTCTAAGATCTAGGGTCCATTATTCAAGCTTGTGAAAATATGATTGTGGGCTCCTAGTAAACAAGATGAAGAGAACGATATATGGGGATTACTTCTTTCTTAGCCAAGCGGATCCACAGAGTATACATATTACAGAATGATTACAATTATCTATTCCGATTGCAAATGCTAATTGCCAATATCCTTTACAATATGAATTGGCCCCCTATTTATATCGGTTGAAGAGGCGGCAGTTGATCTCCAAAGAGTGTTGTGGAACCAAGGGGTGTCTTCCCACCAAACGGTGTCTTCTCACCGAAGGGTGCCTTTTTCAGGGATAACTTCTAGGTAGTTGTGCGCATATATCAGATAATTGTTCACACGGAGACATATCCAGGGATAATCGCTTGTCCCTGACCAGTTCTCTGGTTGGGATGGCTATTTCATTGGTCGAGGACAACTAGTGTGAAGCAATGCTATAGATTGCTTTGACTGGACTAGTCAAAGGCTTGAACGTTCGAATAAGTGTAGGCTTCATTCTAAAATATGGGCTTTCACTACAAGAAACAAAGAAAAATTCGTGGGTTTTTTAAATTCGTGGGCCCACAAAATACCCACGAATTTATTTATTTAAATTCGTCGGTTTCTACAAAACACACATTTTTAATTAAATTTGTGGGCCAAAATGAAACCCACGAATTTATTTATTTAAATTCGTGGGATCAAATAACACCCACGAATTTAATCATTTAAATTCGTGCGCCATCAATTACCCACGAATTTAAACATTTAAATTCGTGGGTCAAAAATTACCAACGAATTTAAAAATTTAAATTCGTGGGCCACCAATTACCCACGAATTTAAAGTTTTAAATTCGTGGGCCGGTCACCCCCCACGAATTTAACAGAGGCAAAACCCACCCCGGCCGCCATTGTCTCTCCCCCCGCTGCGCCGCCCCCGCCCGCCCCGCCCGCCTACTGCCCGCACTCGCGCTGCCGCGCGGCCGCCCGTCCCCATGTCTGTCGGCCCACCCGGCCCGCCGCCTCAAGCGCCGCCCGCTCGGCCGCCGAGCCACCGCCCGGCCGCCCTCCGCCGCGCCGCCGCCGCTCGCCGCCGCGAGATCCGCCCACCGCCGCCCGCCCCGCCGCCCGCCCGTTGCCGCCGCCGCCGCCGCCGCCGCCAGCCGGCCACTGCGCCCGCCCCGCCGCCCGCCTGCTCATTGTCGCCGCCTCGGCCGCCCTCCCGCCAGCGCCACCGCCCGCCCGACCGCCGGCCTGCGCCCCGCCACGACGACGCCGCCCAGACGGCCGCCGGCCAGATGCCCCCGCCGCGACGCTGCCGCGCCGGCCGGCTGCGCTCGCCGCCACGCCCCCGCCGGACGGCCGCCCGCCTGCGCTGCCGCCGCCCCGCCGCCACCACCAGCGCCGTCGCCCGCCGCCCGCTGCGCGCCGCCACCCGTCGCCGCCCGGCCGCCCTCCGTCCGTGCCGCGCCTCGCTTTCGGTCGCCGAGACGCCGCCCCGCCCGCCCGGCGCCGGCGCCCCACCCGCCGCCGCCGCCACGCCACCGCCCGCGCCATCATTGTCGCCGCCTCGCCGTCGCTGCACCACCCGCCCTCCCGGACCCTCGCGACGCCCCACGGCGTTGGAGAAGGTATATTTCATCTCTTTTATATTCGTTTAAAGTTATTTCATCTCATTTTATATTCACGCATATGATATATATATTTTTATTTTCTCGCTGCCGTTGTATATAACGTTAGAGTTTAGGGTTTGTGTCGAACGAAGAGAGAGCATAAGCGTCACCGTTAGGAACGGCGCATCTCACATTTGCTTGTGAGGTGCGCGGTTCCCGAATTGTCCAAATATTTTGGACAGCCCGAGAATGTTGGTTGTTGCATAGGGCTCGTGGCGTGCGGCGATCCGAGCGTGATTTCGCCACATAACCTGTTGTTCTCCGACGCACCAAAGATCAGCGTGCGTTTGGAGAACAAATAAGTTATCTCCGCCAAATTTCGTTCGATTCAATAGCGCACATCACAGGTCGCATTCAATAGCCTCCATTCTTGGGTGGATTTAGAACACATCTTTCCTAATAGGGTTGTCTTTGTCACCTAAGCCACGGTCGTACATTGACATTGTTTCATTTGTTTAGCTTTGATAATGGGTGCCGATCGAAGGGCGATGTATGACGGATGGAGGAGTGATGGGGGGCACTCAAGGGAATGGGGGCAGATCACGGATGCTTTCTTGAAGCAAGCATTCGCTGGAGAAGCTGAATATGTGTATTGCCCGTGTACCCTCTGCGAGAATAACAGCTACTACAGCAAGGATATAGTGCAGTATCACATTTGCAAAAACGGGTTCATGCCTAACTATTTGGTGTGGCACCGTCATGGAGAGGCCGCAAGGCAGGCCATTGAGATGGAAGAGATGCTGGACCATGTGTAGGATCACGACCGGATGGAAGAGATGTTGGATGATCTTGGCAGGGGGACTGAATTTAACTCCGGGGAGGGGTCACAGCCGGAGGAGGTTAAGGAATTCTATAGGCTACTTGACGCCTCGGACGAGAAGCTGCATGACTTGACCAATGTGACCGTCCTGCAGGCGGTTACACGGCTTATGTCGATGAAGTTGAAGTTCAACTTTTCGAACAAATGCTTCAACGCTTTGTTTGAACTAATGAATGATGTCCTTTCGCCTAACCACAAGATGCCAAAGGATTTGTACCAATCGAAAAAGTTGATGGCCGGCCTCGGGATGAATTACTAGAAGATTGATGTGTGCGAGAATAATTGCATGCTGTTCTGGAAGGATCTTGAAAAGGATACCCATTGTATGCATTGCGGTAAGTGCAGATTCGTTGAGGTGGTAGATGAGGAAGGGGTATCAGTGAATACAAAGGTCGTGACTAAACAGCTTCGGTACATGCCGATCACGGATAGGCTTAAACGGCTGTACATGTCAAAAAAACAGCGAAACATATGCGGTGGCACAAAGAAGGTAAACGTGAGGACAAAGACCCGGATATGATGGTGCATCCGTCTGATGGCGAGGCATGGCAGGCATTGGACCGATTCGATCCTGCATTTGCAAGCGACCCTAGGAGTGTCCGTCTTGGTTTGTCCACGGACGGTTTCACACCTTTCAGCACAAGCGCTAGCCCCTACTCTTGTTGACCGGTCTTCATCATGCCATACAATCTTCCACCTGAGATTTGCTTGAAAGAGGGGTTCATATTCCTTGCTCTTGTCATTCCTGGTCCTAAGCATCCAGGGAAGGATCTCAATGTGTTCATGCGGCCCTTAATTGATGAGCTGAAGAAGTTGTGGCGAGGGGAAAAGGCATACGACAGCGTTGGTGGTAGAGAATTTACCTTACGAGCCGCATACCTGTGATCGGTCCATGATTTGTTGGCATATGGCATTTGGGCCGGCTGGTGTGTTCATGGTCGCCTGTGTTGTCCAATTTGTATTGGCTGACTCTGATGCATTCAGGCTCACGCACGGTAAAAAGATCACATTCTTGATTGCCATCGACGATGGCTTCCGCGAGGCACCCTTTTAGGAACGCGCCAAAGCATTTGAAAAGGACGAAAAGTTAAAAAGGGCGCCGGCGACTCACGGGAGAGGAGATAGCTGAATGGCATAGTCGGCTTGTACGATCTACTAAGTGGGTTTCATCGGCTATGGAAAGGAGCACAAGCTGGACTCATATTTCTTTTCTTTGGGAGCTGCCTTACGCGAAAGCTTTGATTCTCACATAACATAGATTTGATGCACCAAGAGCGCAATGTGGCGAAAAGCATCATAAGCATGGTGTTTGATGTAACCGACAAAACAAAGGATAACGTGAGTGCTAGGAAAGACATGGGTGATCATTGTGCTAGGCCGTGGCTCGAGGTTAAAGTTGGTTTAAATGGAAATGAGAGCCGCCACGAGCTCCATAATGTGTGAAGCCGTAAGACCGTAAATGATTTTGAGGTGGTTGAAAACTCTAAAGTTTCTGATCGCTATGCATCTAACATAAAGCGGGTCATGAATGTCAAGACCGTAAGCTAAACGGGCTAAAGAGTCATGATTACCATATTATCATGGAAAGACTTGATCCGGTAATGTTTCGTGGCTATTTTGATAATGAGTTGTGGAGGATGTTAGCTGAGCTCAGTTACTTCTATAGGCAGATATGCGGTAAGGAAATCTCGAAGACGTTGATTCAGAAGTTAGAGCAGGGAATTCCATTGCTTGTATGCAAGTTGGAAAAAACTTTCCCACCTGGTTTTATGAATATGATGCAACATCTGCTGGTGCATCTACCTTGGAAAGCGAAGGTTGGAGGTCTGCGATTCGGATGGATGTATAGTCGGAAAGGAGTTGAAAAAGCTTAGAGTTACAGTGCGCAACAAGGCAAGGGTAGAGGGGTGTATCGCAGAGGCTTATGCAAGTAAAGAGATCACAAACTTCTCAACAAAGTATTTCGCACTCAAGCACAACGTGAATGTCCGTAGGAGTCGGTACCGTGCCGCGGAAGAAGAACCGTTGAGCGAACTTAAGCTTTTTCAATGCAAGGGTCAACCTGTTAGGTTGTACACTGCACACCATGTTGAGTATGAGGAGTGAAACATGACCATGCTTTACATGTTCACTAACATGGTAGAAGTTGAAAAATATTTTGAGTAAGTGACTTTCTGAATTATGTTTTCAACATTTCAGTGTAGTGTCCTTTTTAACCCGAGAATAAATGACGCAGAGTATTTGACAAAGAAAATTGGAAGTCAACTCGACAACCCACAACTAAGCAATTGGATAACCTACGTCGTGATGGGTTGAAAGGCGGCCCAAGCTTCGTGCAATGGTTCCACGAGATGTAATTTGACTATTTATTCATTTTTCTAAAATGAATTGTTGTAATAACTTAATATTAGACTAACGATGATGCATGTTGCTATATAGTGTATGCGTGATGCCTCCGTCCTCGAGGATCTCCGACGGCTCTCACATGGTGATGTGATGGCAAGGAGCTATAGTCGCTATGATGTGAGCGGGTTACGTTTTGAACAGTGAAATTAGAAGCTAGCCGTCCACTTGCGGCCACTTCAAACAATGGAGTAGTCACAACGTCATCCGATTCCAAATGTGATATATTAGACTACTACGGTGTTGTACAAAACATAATTGAGTATACCTTTGGGGTGCCAAAGAATCGAAGATTGTGTTTTTTGATTGCCATTGGTTCGATCCACACAACGGCACACGTGTCGATGACTTTGGAATGGTGGAGGTGAAGCACAGTTCGCGGCTTCAGGGCCATATCAATAACATTGTGCTTGCACATCAGGTTGAGCAGGTGTACTACATGAGCTATCCTCACCGTAGCTTGAAGGCTTGGTGGGTTGTATTTAAAGTTAACCACAAGTATATCCTCTTGGGGATGTTTCGTATGTGGCAAGTAACGTAGAGGATGATGTGGGTGATGTATATCAAGAAGAAGCTATGGGGGATCCTTTCCTTGTCTCCGACGGGGCAGGATTCGATCAATTACCTACCGATGCCACAGATGTAATAACAGATGAACCCGGCCCGTCACGGAAACGCCCTCAAAAGTCAGTAAGGATTGCACGTCTTCAAGCACGTCTCAATGAAATCTGAGTCGTGACGATTCCGACGCCGACGACTTTTGATATGTATATTTTGTAATATTATTGTTGCCTCGTTCATTTCTACAAGTCATTGTTGTCTCCTTCTTCTTTTACATGTTATAGTTGTCTCATTCATTTTTGCAAGTTATTGAAAATTATTTGTAAACCTGTATACTAATTCTTGTCAAACTTGAACAGATGAGTATGTTCGGCATCGAGTTGACAAGCTTAAAGGCAAGTTCGTGGTCGTCCTCCGGAAGGTCGAGGAGCAAGGGTTACGATGGTTAGGACTCGGCGGCGGCGCCATATTTCTTGGGCGGCGCAGATTAGATTAGGCAGCGGGAGCAGCTCCAGAGGTGCTTCGATGGCGAGCACGAGAACAGCACGGAGCGACCACGGGAGGACGAGGCGGTAGGGGTTGCGGAGGAGGCGGTTGGGATGTGAGCATGGCGACATGGCGAGGTGGACGACGAGGAGGTCGTTGGGGGTGGTGGCGGTGGAATGACAGATCTGATCACGACGCCGAGGCCAAGGCGTGGCGAATGCAGAGTTGAGGCGACCTTAGAGCCGCTGAAGAGGCGGGTCTTCTTCGGTACCATCAGGTATATGTGTAGTATTGGATTATCATTTAATCTCCATATTTACATTGTAATGTCTATGAACTAATTATTTGCATTTTAGGTTTCGTAAAACCATCTCAGTTCGTCCGAGATGCAACCCGGTCGATAGGAGGTTGATAGAGGTACACGGGAGCAGGTAACAGTTATATCTTCTCTTTTAGCATTAGCTAAGTGACAACTTATTGTTTTGATGCATCTTTGTCTTGTATTTTGTTGTAGGCCTTGGGAAGAGCCGGGTTGGGTGACGGGCCACATTACAAAGGTTAACGCCGTGCTGGGAGCCCTTGGCCGGTACTACTACCCTAGCATGGTTGAGTCAGGCGGGGATAGATTCGCGGCCCACAACTGGAAGCACTGGGCGTTGAAGGAGAACGTGGAAGGAGGCGAAGACAACCAAACATGGCAGGGCGCAGTGTGGGCTAGCTTCTGGGTGAGTTTGCGTTATGTATTTACTCTATTTGAGTATTACTTTAATTGTAAGTACAATTTGAAAGTGTGTGATTATATGCAGGAGAGGTTCCGGCTTGAGAACGAAGACGATTACAACGCTTTGAAGAAGGCCAAAAGCGTTTTCAACAGGGCGGCACAAAGGTTGTCGGAGATTCGTTCGAAGAATGCACGTTCAAGCTATCATCAATTTTACAAGAGGGTGAAGAAGGTGAACATGAGAAGAGGACCAGAGGCGAGGAGGATACACACGACGAACAAGATTATCTCGAGCTCGGTCGATTGGATAGTGAAGGACATGGAGGATTGGAGGTGGATGTGCTGCATCTTGGGGTCGGAGGATTTTCAAGAAAATCAAATAGAAATCGAGGGAATGTAAGAAGTAGATTGGGAAGCACAAGTGCAGCGTGAGACGGACACATTGGCCTAGAGCAACGCATGGTAAATATCGGTATTATAATTGTTAGTGAATTTTTCACTATGTTTATAACTTTGCATCGTAGGAGGCTGAAAGTGAGAGTACTCCCACTTTTGTGGAAGTTTACATCCGGGGCACCAAGGCGAGGATCCACAGAACTCGGATGTGTTGTGCGGCAGCGGGCTAGTGAGAGGATGGTAAGTATAAATGACACAATATGTTTTGTGCAAATTTACATCCAGAGCACCAAAATGTTTGTTTGCAGCGTCATATGCGTAACAAATGACACAACGTCATGGGCCGAGGTTGATTGGAGGGCCGCACCGGTCGATGTGGAAGCGTTGTACTACGCTGGAGGGGGCCTAAAGCATGGGAGGTTCGTTAATAAAACTGATTTTATTTGTTTTCGCTCTACTAAGGAAAAAAAATGTTGCATGGTCACATGGGGGATGGAGTTTGTAGGTGGGCCATGGGGGATGGAGTTGTGGACTGCGATCGTCCTCCACAAGGCTCGGTTTCCTCACAGGGGAGTGCTCGCTCGTCGAGGTCCGCACGGGAAGCACAAGCGCACGAGGAGGCTCGTGAAGCGCGAGAGGAGGCTCGTCAAACGCGAGAAGAGTCTCGTCAAGCACGAGAGGAAGCTCGCAGAAGCCGAGAAGACTCAGAATACATTAAAATGTATCTGCAGGTACAATCTCAACTTTGAACAAAACGCTCAAGTTTACATTTGTGATTAAAATCTAACAAACAATCTATATGCAGCAACTGTCACAATCTCTTGGACCTAACGTGCCAGTGTTTCGCCCTCCTGTTCTGCAGGTAAAGATACTTGAGTTCATTACTCATTAATTCACTTAGCTCGTAAAATCACAAATTCACAAACTGGACTATTATGTCATAGGGCTCCCAGCCGCCTCCCTTCTACATGTTTTCTTCGCACATGCAGCCACCACCACAAGGAGAAGCATCACAGGGTGCTCAGCCTCCCCCGGCGTCCTTCATAAACCCTACTGGGATGCAGGCACCACCCCTAGGAGATGCACCTCAGGTTATATGATATTCTCATGCATTATTTATTTTCAAAAAACTCTATTATGTATACTTCATATCACAAACTATGATCCACAGAGCTCCCACCCTCCTCCTCCTTTCTACATGTTCACTCCACAGATGCAGCCACCTTCTGCAGGAGAGGCACCACAGGTAAAGACGGATCGGTTCAATTCGTTATTCAAAATTTGAATGAATGATTTATATGTGGCATAATGTACCTGTCTATGCCTTACAGGGCTCCCAGCCTCCAAACCCGTTCTACATGTACCCACCACCTATGCCAAGCCAAGGAATGCCTATGTACTTCAACCCGTGGGCCCTACAGCCACCTCAGACGACACCACAGGTATGGATGTCGAAAACATTCTAAGTTTGCGACACGAGCTAAGTTTGTCAATTCTTGAACATACAGGTTTACGGTCACGCCCTCCGACGTACTAACGATTTACATCATAGAAGACATCTTCAACAGCGCCGGCGGTGGTGGTGGTCATTGCGTACGTAGTTTACAAATTGCCGTTTTGGATGTGTGATTGATTATCTAAGGATCTGCTAGAATGTCTCCTTCTGGTTTGAGAGATTGATATATATATTATAACGCAAATGTTTTTCATCACGAGTGGATGTCCTATTTACTAGAGAGGTCATGCTTGAAATTTTGTACATTTCAATGACTTAGTTTTAAGCCGGTTTTAAAGAGTTAAAAGGTTGGTTTCGGTCTTTTAGTAGAGGTAGTAGGTTTGGTGTCTCGTTTGTTAATTCTTCGTTCGCTTGAACTTTGTTGTGGAGTTTGATGACTTGGTGAGCTACCTGCCCCATCCCTTCCTTTCTCTTGCTCAAATTTAGGAACATTAGTTGCAATTTAGTTGAGATTACATATGCTTCCGTAGGAAATTTAGTTCATTCTTTGAATATGAGATTACATGTGAGATTACATATGCTTCATTGAATATGAGATTACATATGCTTCCGTAGGAACTTTAGTTCATTCTTTGAATATGAGATTACATATGAGATTACATATGCTTCATTGAATATGAGATTATATGTGCAGCGGATGGACATATACTTCCGTAGGAAATCTAGTTCATTCTTTTAGTATATATCAATCTGAGTAATCTGTTGCAATAGTGATAATTTCAGTTGAAATGCATAACTTAGTCGATTTTAGGACATTTAGGCAACTCTTTCTTAAACCTTGCACAAATCATCTCAATGTTCATACTTGAAAAGGTTTACTTGTGTGCTTATGAAAGTTCATTGCGGTGCTCCTCTAGATAAGTGATGGTTTACCAAATTATTAACCCATTATGTGCTATTTGATTTGTTCTTTCTGTCAATAACTTTTTGATTTCGAACCTTATATTGTGCTGACTTCTTGGAATTGAAAAGTTATCTTAAGACAACTTGTTCAATTGTAAACTTATGTTTTAAATGCTTTATATGGCATCCTTGTAGAATGTGTTGTTTGCCCATGTACAATCTGATTGTTTATCCTTGTAGAATGCTTTATATTTGTACTTTGTATATTGAACTCTTAAAATGACTACCAAAACTCTTAATTGCTTCTTTGAACTATTTTCACTGTTTGTTATCTTTTGAATACTCAGTGATGCAATTAGGGTCTTTGAAAGTTGAATTAAATAATTTTAGTTGTAATCTTGGCCTTGAACTAGATGATTAACTTATGTTAATACTAGAGTATTACTTTGATGCTTCATTGAATATGAGATTGATGTTCATATGATTATTGCAAGATATCTTGACTAGCTCGTAGGTGTAGTTCTTATATGTAGTATCTATTCTTGTTTAGCTTGACTGTCATATTGATATTCTCATATTGTGTCTTGGTTGAATAGTACTATTGATATTCATGTGAATCGAAGATAATGTTACTTGTAGCACAACCTAAGTTAATCTTGAACTTGCGGGTTTCTAGGTCACGCCCTCCGGACGCGTACTAACGATTTACATCATAGAAGACATCTTCAACAATACGACGGTGGTGGTAGCGCCCACAACTCCAACAACCCCGAGGCATGAATTCCATTGTGAGCTCGATTGGTGTATAACTGTTGTACTTTATAACTTGTTGTGATGGATACGTTGTGATCGACTTATTGTGATGGACTTATTGTAATGGAATGTGGATTGTATCTATTGCGGTTGTAATGTGTTGTACGTCATTGCGTAGTTTACAAATTGCCGTTGGATGTGTGATTGGATTATCTAAGGATCTGCTAGAATGTCTCCTTCTGGTTTGAGAGATTGATATATATATTATAACTGCAAATGTTTTTTTGTCTGCTGAGTGGATGTCCTATTTACTAGAGAGGTCATGCCGAAATTTTGTACATTTCGGAGACTTAGTTTTAAGCCGGTTTTGAAGAGTTAAAATGTTGGTTTCAGTATTTTAGTAGAGGTAATAGGTTTGGTGTCTCGTTTGTTAATTCTTCGTTCGCTTGAACTTCATTGTCGAGTTTGTCTTTTGTGTTAGTGTTTCTGATCAGATTTGAACAAAATAGATTATCCTTCTTATTTATGCTTCGCTTAGCAATTTTTAGTTTCAATTTTCCTTTTTCCTTTTTCCTTTCCTTTTCTTCTTTAGTTGTTATATGTATTGAGTGCGATGCATATATATATAAATATATATACATTTGGATATATATGGATATAAATATATTTTTTTTGAAAAAATGACTGATAAATTCGTGAGCTTTCAAAACCCACGAATTTATCTGGCTGCTGCAGTTAAATTCGTGGGTTTATTAAATCCACGAATTTAAGCTGTTAAATTCGTGGGTTTATTAAACCCACAAATTTAACTCAGATTCCCAATTAAATTCGTGGGCTTGGCAGAAACCCACGAATTTAACTTAAATTCGTGGGTACCCACGAATTTAATTGATTAATTTCGTCGAGTTAAATTCGTGAACTAAATTCGACGGTTTGCTCACGAATTTAAATTAAATTCATGGGTTTTGGCCTAAATTCGTGGGTTTTTGGCCCACGAATTTTTCCCTGATTCTTGTAGTGTTTTGTGGGCTCGTTAATAGACTATTGTTTTTATCCATTGAGGGCCTAAATCGAAGATTGGCTTTTTAATCCTCGTGAGAGAGATCTCCCACATGTCATAGCAAGCAAGAATAAAAAAGAACCAACCCTCAAAAGCTCAAGAACACGATCTACCGAGAAACATTCTTTCTCAAGTCAAAAATCAGTTTCTTGAGAAATCTCTTGATGATCACGTGAGAGCTTATCTAGATGATTGGGATATGATCTATAGAGGATTCATTCGTCAATCATTCATCCTTGGCAACAAAATATCAAGAGAAAAATAAACCAAATAGAGATAAAAAAACTCAAGAAGGGAAAGGGTAAAAACAAGAGCAAAATCTCCAACGTGAAATTGATTTTCATTTCAGACCAAGGGGTATTATTACAAAGCCTTTCAACTGAAGGACCATGTGTAGGTCCATCCATGTTTGTGATGAGTATTTGACTTTATTTGAGCAAGGTGTGCTCAAGTTTGAGTTTGATTTGGATTGATTTTCAAAATGAAGCAATTTGAGTTGTCTCTGCCAGGAGTGGCAGTACCGGTCGTATGGACGCGGTAGTGATCAGTTGGATGGTTTATTGCACATCTTTGTGGGCATGGTATGTGAGGAGTTTCCTTGTCTTTGATGGTTGCAGGGCGACGGTGCTAGGTCATGGTGAGGCGAAGGATGACCTTGACTAGGCGAGGAGCGTCGAAGGTCGAGCAGTTGGGAGATCGCGGAAGATGATCGGAGGCGGAGTCGGGCAAGTCAAGAAGACAAGGAAAGGAGTTGATGCTAGCTAGATGCCGCGTGGATCAATGAGGGCCGTCGGATTGAGGTCTAGTTGATAGGTTAGCGGGTCTAGGTAGTATGCTTTGAAAACTGCAAGAAAACCCGGTATGTGTGTGGGTTTTGGGTTAGCCCTTGCATGGCTGTGTGTGTGGGTTTATCCTAGCCCTTAGATGAGTGCTCTAGGGTTGAGGACTCATCTAAGGGTGGTAGGTGGCCCAAGAGTAGTATAAATAGGGGTGGAGGGTAGCCTCCTTCCCTTGAAGGTGTTGAGGTTTTGATACTCATTTGAGCTTTGCCCACATGAATGTGAGGCTTTGTAACCTCCCCTTCCAGAAATGAAAGTTTTATCCATCCACCTCTGAATTTATTTTGCGCATTTACATTATGTCTTTACTTTACGCAATTTAAATTCAGCATTTACTTTCCCGCAATTACATTCCCGCAATTTACTTTCAAGTAATTTGGATTTGCCTCCCCTCCTTCTAAATGCTGCTGATCTTGGATGTTTTGAGTGTGTTCATATGGTTTTACATCTCTTTTGCACTCTTGGATTGAGTAGAGAACATCTTTTCTTTCAAGTTCCAACTTTGTTCAGAACTTGTTCTTCGCGCAGCAGTCAGTGTTTGATTTGTGTAAAACTATAGAAAAATCCTTTTTGAGTGATTCTTGTTGGAGGAGGTGCAGGACTCTGATATACACCTGCATAAAAATTTTGGAGTTCACTTATTGCACCGTTTCGACGCCATGAGGTGAAAACCGAGCCCCAAACTTTCTGCTCGAAGTTCTTGAGCATACTGTGTTCTTAGATTTTTCCTGCTTTTCTGTAAGGCTTTTTGAGGAGAAATTTGGTGGAGTTCTTCACGACTATGTTGCTCATAGGGAGAAAAATTCTCAGAATTTTGTGAGCTGCAGAAACCCACCAACCTCCTGTGCAAATTGAGGACAAGTTCTGGAAATTCTGCTTTTGCTTTTCTGAAAGTGACTTTTGTGATTTGAATTGATGTCCTTTCTAAAAGCAAGAGTTTGAATTGATTCCTCTTTATCTTGGACATTAGACAACCAGGATTGTGACTCAAAAATCCCCACATATTTTATGGTACTTATCCATTAAAGCTTGGGGTACACATAGTTGTCTAGTTTTTGGGTTTTCACAATTTCCTTTGGCGATCTTGTCGAGGTTTTGTTGGAGTATTTTGGGGGAATTTTTATTTGCGACCATTCACCCCCCCTCTGTTCGCCATCTCGGTCCTTCAATTGGTATCAGAGCCGGTTCTGCTCTTTCTAGATCTTGACCTGTCTCAAGAGCCATGGCGACGGACAAATATTCCACCAAGCCTCCCATCTTTAATGGAGTTGATTTTCCTTTTGGAAGTCCGGATGGAGTCATACATCACGCCTGGGGCTACGATATGGCGAAGGTGAAACTCCGTATGAGGTTCCTGGCGATGAAAATGTCACGGCCATCAATATGGTTGACGTTGAGGCGAATGCTAAGGCAAGGAACATTCTCATACTGAGGTCTTAGCCATGTGAGTATGATAGGATTTCTCACCTTCGCTCCGCTCACGAGATTTGGGTAACCTCGATGCTTACCATGAGGGCTCTACTCAAATCAAGATGTGGCAGACCAGTTCAAGCGCGAGTACAACAAGTTTGATCAACGCTGGTGAGAGTCTCGGCGAGTGTTTTGGTCGGTTTACAAAGATTTTGAGTGACCTCCGGCGGTTGGTTGCATATACCGACTCGGACAATGCTCGGCATTTCTTGACCGCACTCGACCTTGGGTTTGGGAGATGAAGGTGACCACCATCAAGGACACCACCGACTTATCGACTCGACTCTTGGCGGGCTTTATTCCCGCCTCAAGACTCATGAGATCGATGTCGTCTCTCGGAAGACGAAATCTCGATCGATGGCTTTGGTCACCGATCCCATTGGATCTTCTTCTTGATCCTTCTATTGGTTTCTCTCTTTCCGCCCTTTGCGAGCTAGCGATGACCAACTGGAAAAATTTCGAAAAATGAGCTTGCTCTTCTCGCTCGCAAGTTTTCTCATGCATACAAGAGGGTGAGAGAGAGGAAGAGAGTAGCATGATCACCGCTTGAGTGTGGTGGCCCCAACCACATTGGTGAACTATCCCAAGCCGGAGAAGGGCAAAACGGCGTTGGCGGTTCGGGCAAAACGACTACACCGACAAGAACCGCAACAAGAAGCCTCCGGTTCGTGAACCGCCGCACGAGAAGAAGTACCGCAACTTCTCCAAGAACAAGAAGCTCTTCCACCGCGTCCTCGCCGCGCTTGACGACATCAACCTCTCCGACACGGAGACATGGAGCGACGAGGGTGAGGATGATCCGCAAGAGAAGAAGGGCGGCAATGACTTCTCCGGCATGTGCTTCATGGCCGACACCAACGACATCAGCGACTCCGAGCTCTACAGCAACTCGGATGAGGTACCTTCCTATGACCAGCTCAACAAAGCTTTCTGCAAATTAGGAAAATTTCATGCTAGAGCTAGAGCTAGGTGTACGGAGCTTGAGAAGGAAGTAGGTACCTTGACTCGGGAGTTAGCTTCACTTAGATCTTCTCCCTCCCGAGTCCCTGATGATTGCTCTTTGTGTGATGCTATTCTTGTGGAGTTGGAGAACCTAAGGACCATACATGATAGTTAGCTTGCTGAACTTGATGGTCTTAGGTTGAAGAATGCTAGCACTAGTTCTATTGATGCTATTCCTGTTGAGGCTAGTTTTCTTCATGCTCACTCCACTCCGTCATGTGCTAATTGCCCTAAATTGCTTACGAAATTGATGCCATGGCGAACACCTTAGAAAGCTTTACGCTAGAAATGATGAACTTGAATTGCATGCTTCTAAGGACCCAGTTAGCTCATGTGAGGGTCAGAAGCAACTAAAACTTGACAATGATGCTTTGAATGTCAAGTGTGATCAACTTGCTAAGGATTTACTAGTTAAGTCACAAACTGGTTGCTTGTTTGTGTGTTGGGGTTAAGGATGATGTGGATCAAATCCATGTCGAGCTTAAGAAGAAGTTAAAAGACCAAACCCTTAGGATTAGAGATGCTCCTTGCGTTTCTTGTGAGGCCCTCAAGATTGAGGCAGCCGTGCTAAGGGAACAAAAGCACGTCTTTGAGAGATCTTATCTTTACGGTTCTTCTTCTTCCTCTCCTTCCCCTGTTCTTCTTGTGCTTCTTTCTTCCGAGATTGCCAAGTATCTTATGAGCACTCTCGAGAAGTTTGTTGGAGGCAAGAAGAAGCTCAATCTTATTCTAGACCAATCCAAGATTGGTAGATTCAATCAAGGTCTAGGATTTGATCCTTGGAGCACGCTCGGCGCATCCTCCCACCATTGTGCGCGGCTCCAAGAGTGGTGAGATTGTGGTAGCTCCCAGAGTGAGCACCACCATGTTTAGGTCTCTTTGGGGTTGTCCATAGGACTTGACCGAGAAGGGTGTTACTCTGTTGCTACGCCTCTAGCAAGGCGAAGTACACATGCACCTTCCGTAAGAAGGATGGTCACCTAGTAGATTTACGCTTGGCGCGCCAAGATCACTCGGCGTGGCGTGTTGTCGCTCTTAGGGGTATTCGTGGTCATCCCGGACTTTGAGTGCTCCTAAGACACACACTTCTTCTAGACAAGTTAGAGAGTCGCTTGTGTTTGGGCAGCGTCCGGACTCGGTTTTCATGCTAGTTCTTTGAGTTTTAGCCACGAGCTGTTCGTAGTCGATCTTTCCGTCGTCTTCTTGATATTCCTCGTTTTCCCATCGAGGTAGATATCGCGGCGTGAGGTGTTTTTCATGAGGAGATCCAGCACCTTCTTCGGGATGGTCGGCTTTTGCACCACGGCGTGCTAACCCGATTCAGCTCCTAGATCATCTACTAGAGTTACTCTTGATCTTGTTAGAGTTGAGCGTCGGAGAGACACTCGAGTCCAGTCTTCTTCTGTGGCTGGTACTCTGAGGTGTCGTATGGTTCAGTATTGGGTTCCTAAGTCTTCACTCTATCCCAGTACTGAGTCATCTTTCCCTCTTGTGTCAATTCCTTGTGTCATGTTTATGCGATGATGCTTTTAAGTGCCTTTTGCCTTTCTTATGGCATGAGTCGCTTGAGGCCAGCTTGAGGATGTGATCACTGCCTAGTGGAGTGGATTTGGGTCATCTTGTGGACTTGTCCTTTCTTAGTTCGATTCTTAGTCCATGAGTTGTCCTGAGGCATCATCTTCGCCGTGCATAAGTAGTGGACCTCGTTTTTCTAAGAGGTACCCACTCACGGTAAGAGTTGCAGGAAAGTATGTTGGTCATGTTGGTCTTTACTAATCTCATCTAGGATCGGTTTGTCGTTTTTCAATGTTGGCACTCGATGTGAATTCCGAGTTGACCTTTGCGGCATGTCTCTAGAGTATTGGATCTTCCTGCATGACCATCATGAGCATCATGCTAACCTGCATGTACTTTCAACTTTGTTTGCCTCGTGTTTCTCTCCACAAGTGTTGAGCTTCATGATAACAGCATTGGGGACTTCCACTTCCATGGTGAGCTATCTCATACCCTCATGTCGGTTATACTTGTGATCATCATTTCCATGACATGTTGTGATTGCTCTTGCTCCCATGTGTATTATATGTACTTTGCTAGGTCTTGTTAGTTTTTGTCTGTCTTGTTTTGTGCCATAGCATGTTTTCCCCAACCATCTTTGTGCTTCATGTATTATATCCTAAATTCATGAGCTCTTTCTCAGCATGTGATTCTCTTGTTTTTATCCTGTCCATGATATTGTTCATTTGGTATGAGCATTTGTATTAACAATGGGCACGTGCTATATATCATTTACTTTATTTTGTCATGAGTAGTATTTAGGTTATATGACCCTGATTTTCTATTACATCCATGATTAGCTTTTTTTAGACTTTGTTTGTTAGACTTTGTGCTACATGTGAGTGCCTTTCATGAGATTAGGGTCATATGATCTAGCTGCCGCTGTATGACTTATATTGTTCATGATCACCTTTTATTGTCCTTCATGCTTATATGCTTCATACCTATTTTGTATGAGCTTGTGTTCTTCATTCATGGCATGTATTCATCATCATGCATAGAGTGTTGCCAAAAGTAGCTTCTCATCTTTGTGTCCATGGTCACCATTTACTTTCATCTTTATCTGTGTCCTCATGACCTTTTGTTTGGTCTTGTTTTGACGGGCCTTTTCGTAGCATGTAAATATTGTTATTGAGACTATGGATAAATGGATCTTGATGTTGCTAATTGGTTTGTTTTATGCATGATCCTCTTTGGTTGTCTTCATTCATCTTGCTCATGTTATATCTAGTAGCATGTTGTTGTGCTTCATTGTGGTATTTCTTCATTTACATGCTCATTGCCATGTTTAGGGTAGTATCTTGATCCGTGTATTTCTAGGCTTGCACATGATCCTGCTAGCATTTTGTTCTTTGTGATGCACCTTGCTTAGCTTCTTCTTGACATGATGATGCTATGATGCACCTTCTGTTGTTTATCATGTGGATATGTTTTCACCGTTGTCTATGGATATATGGATCTTGATGCTATCTTTAGCTTGGCTGTGATCATGATCTTACATTACCTACGCATCATGTTCATGCTCTAGATGATCATTTGCCACACTTTTCCTGTATCTTGTCCATTCGTGCCTAGGAACTGGATCTCGCCTAACCCCGATTTGAAAGCATAGATTTGTTGGATGCATATGTGTAGGCTTTACGGTGAGAGACCATCATCTTAGGAATATCTCTAAGTCTTCTTCCTCTGCTTTTTGGATCCACTTCAGGTCATTTGCCACTACTTGCTCTACACTGCAGTAGGTAAGTACCTCTGAAAATGTTGATGATAGTGATGGGTCTCTTATGAGGTTGTGGTTCTTTTGTAGGTAGAGCTTGTGTCCTATTTGTCTAGAGTCTTTTGGTTGGACTTCTAGCATAGTTAGGTTGCTTCTTACCTTGAGCCATCTTGCTCCTTAGAGACCATGTGGTTTTAGATCTTATCTCTTCTCCTCTAGCTTTCTACCTATCTCTTGTGAGGTGAGAGTTTTAGAGTGTGCCTTATGGGGAGTAGAGTGTGTTCAGAGGGATTTGAGCTTGGGTTTATGAGCTCATATGGCATTTCTTGAGGGGGAGCTGGTTTGTATATTATGTACTATATATTTTCTTCCAGCATTTCTTTTCTTCTTCTAGGTGACTTTGGGCTTGTTTTCTTGAGTTGAGTTCACTCACTTAGACTTCTGGCATGCCTCGCATGGACCTCTTATCTTGTGCTTTAGGTTGCTATCATACGTGATTAGCTGTTCTCTCTTCTCTCTAGGTTGAGTTCCCTCACAGTCTTATAAGTCTAGCAGGTATTGGGCCTCCTGGTAGACAGGTGCATGTGCACTCCTTAGTTGGGATCTAGAGTCAGCTTCCCTATGTCAGTCACTGGGGAAGATAAGAGCGAGTCTGAGCCGTAGTGAGTCTCTTCTATCTTATCTATGCTCAATAGCCATCCGGTTTTGCAGTTTCTCGACTTCTTCTCCTCATTTTGTTTTTTTGGTTGTTATTGAGTTCATTTGGGTTTTCTTTATGCCTAATCTTGATAATAACTCAACTTTAACTAGATTTGAGCTTAAAATTGATTCATTTGTTGAGGGGGAGTTTGGGAATCTGTTCATGCATTGCATTTAGACTGCATTTTCTGTTTTATGAGCTTTGTCTATTATGCAATTGATTTCTTCTTCATGCTGTACACCATGCTACATCATTTGAACAAAATCACTAGCTTAGGTATGTCCAAGTTCATTTAACTTGCTAAGCTTAAAAATGAAATAAGCCTTAAATGAAAAACTTGATGAAACTTGTTGCTTTTACTTGCTAGGTTTCTTCTCTAGAGGTTTGTGCCATAATTTGAGAAATTTAGGAGTTCTCTAGAGTCCCTATAGCAACTTGGGTGAAACTAGTTTGATCCATACTAGAGTCCTTCAATTGCTCATGAATCATTGTGCAAAAAAATGAAAATTAAACAAAATTGACTCTTCTTGTGCACATATGACTCAACACCTTGCATTCACAAGACCGCTTCCCATTGCACTTGGGATGTACTTGGAATACATCGTGTTTGACCTAGACCATCCTCTTAAGAGTTCATCTTGAGATGGTCGCATACGGCTTCAGTCAATTGGTTGTCAAAAGAAAATGCAAATAAATTAAAAACAAAGACTTATGTGGGTAAAGAATGCAAATAATGTCAAACATTTGCACCCGCTATGTCTTGTATGATGATAAATCAAAATTTGCATTAAGTGATAAATGAGCCCAAGGACCTTGTATGCTCTTCTAGATTCCCCAAAGTGTTGAGTAGGTTGAACTCTAGGTTTTCCTTTTGATCCTTAGAGTGGCTATTCTTCTATTTTGAAACTAAAGCTAAGTGTTGCACTTGTCTAATCTTGCTAAAAATGAAATATTCAAAACAAGCTCGTATTTGCACTTGGACATGTCTTAGTTTAGTCATCTTCTGAAATTGACAAGCTTGGTGTAATATCCTTCCATTTTGATCAATTGGATAATCTTCAAAGCTCTTTCGATTGCATTTCATGCATACATAAAAAAAAATTGATGCCTATATTGCCAAAAGGGGGAGAAAACGTAGAAAAGGCATCACTAAAATGATAAAAATGTGAATGCTTATTTGGTTATTATGATCTTTGTAAAACTATGCTACTACTTCTGTTGGATCATAATCTCATAATCACATTTGACATGTTTAATTGGATTTTAGAGTTTTTGTTGAAAACTTGCACTTTCTTAAATTTAACTCTAAAATCTGAATTCCTCTTCATCAACTTGGTCATGGTTCTAATTTCTATCTTTGTACCAAGTTTGACTTTGCAACTAAAAATTGCTTTCTTCTTCATTTTCTTCAAACTCAAATTTATGCCTTTTGTGTGGTTTTTCAATATACTCATCAAGGGGGAGATTGAAGGACCATGTGTAGGTCCATCAATGCTTGTGATGAGTATTTGACTTTATTTGAGCAAGGTGTGCTCAAGTTTGAGTTTGATTTGGATTGATTTTCAAAATGAAGCAATTTGTGTTGTCTCTGCCAAGAGTGGCAGTACCGGTCGTATGGATGCGGTAGTGATGAGTTGGATGGTTTATTGCAGATCTTTGTGGGCATTGCTATGTGAGGAGTTTCCTTGTCTTTGATGGTTGCAGGGCGACGGTGCTAGGTCATGGTGAGGCGAAGGATGACTGGGACTAGGCGAGGAGCGTCGGAGGTCCAGACGGTTGGGAGATAGTCGGAAGATGATCGGAGACGGAGTCCGGGCAAGTCAAGAAGACAAGGAAAGGAGTTGATGCTAGCTAGATGCCGCGTGGATCAATAAGGGCCGTCGGATTGAGGTCTAGTTGATAGGTTAGCGGGTCTAGGTAGTATGCTTTGAAAACCGTGCAAGAAAACCCGGTATGTGTGTGGGTTTTGGGTTAGCCCTTGCATGGCTGTGTGTGTGGGTTAATCCTAGCCCTTAGATGAGTGCTCTAGGGTTGAGGGACTCATCTAAGGGTGGTAGGTGGCCCAAGAGTAGTATAAATAGGGGTGGAGGGGTAGCCTCCTTCCCTTGAAGGTGTTGAGGTTTTTGATGCTCATTTGAGCTTTGCCTACATGAATGTGAGGCTTTGTAACCTCCCTTCCAGAAATGAAAGTTTTATCCATCCACCTCTGAATTTATTTTATGATTTACATTATGTCTTTACTTTACGCAATTTAAATTCAGCATTTACTTTCCATAATTACATTCCCGCAATTTACTTTCAAGTAATTTGGATTTGCCTCCTCCTTCTAAATGCTGCTGATCTTGGATGTTTTGAGTGTGTTCATATGGTTTTACATCTCTTTTGCACTCTTGGATTGAGTAGAGAACATCTTTTTCAAGTTCCAACTTTGTTCGAACTTGTTCTTCGCATAACAGTCAGTGTTTGATTTGTGTAAAACTATAGAAAAATCCTTTTGAGTGATTCTTGTTGGAGGAGGTGCAGGACTCTGATATACACCTGTATAAAAATTTTGGAGTTCACTTATTGCACCGTTTGGCGCCATGAGGTGAAAACCGAGCCCCAAACTTTCTGCTCAAGTTCTTGAGCATACTGTGTTCTTAGTTTTTCTTGCTTTTCTGTAAGGCTTTTGAGGAGAAATTTGGTGGAGTTCTTCACGACTATGTTGCTCATAGGAGAAAAATTCTCAGAATTTTGTGAGCTGCAGAAACCCACCAACCTCCTGTGCAAATTGAGGACAAGTTCTGAAATTCTGCTTTTGCTTTTACGAAAGTGACTTTTGTGATTTGAATTGATGTCCTTTCAAAAGCAAGAGTTTGAATTGATTCCTCTTTATCTTGGACATTAGACAACCAGGATTGTGACTCAAAATCCCCACATATTTTATGGTACTTATCCATGAAAGCTTGGGGTACACATAGTTGTCTAGTTTTTCGGTTTTCACAATTTCCTTTGGCGATCTTGTCGAGGTTTTTGTTGGAGTATTTTGGGGAATTTTTATTTGCGACCATTCACCCCCTCTGTTCGCCATCTCGGTCCTTCAATTGGTATCGAGCCGGTTCTGCTCTTTCTAGATCTTGACCGGTCTCAAGAGCCATGGCGACGGACAAATATTCCACCAAGCCTCCCATCTTTAATGGAGTTGATTTTCCTTTTGGAAGTCCCTGATGGAGTCATACATCACGCCGGGCTACGATATGGCGAAGGTGAAACTCCGTATGAGGTTCCTGGCGATGAAAATGTCACGGCCATCAATATGGTTGGCGTTGAGGCGAATGCTAAGGCAAGGAACATTCTCATCTGAGGTCTTAGCCGATGAGTATGATAGGATTTCTCACCTTCGCTCCGCTCACGAGATTTGGGTAACCTCGATGCTTACCATGAGGGCTCTACTCAAATCAAGGCGTGAGGCGAGACCAGTTCAGCGAGTACAACAAGTTTGATCAACGCTACCGGTGAGAGTCTCGACGAGTGTTTTGGTCGGTTTACAAAGATTTTGAGTGACCTCCGAGCGATTGATTGCATATACCTGACTCGAACAATGCTCGGCATTTCTTGACCGCACTGACCTTGGGTTTGGGAGATGAAGGTGACCACCATCAAGGACACCACCGACTTATCGACTCTGACTCTTGACGGGCTTTATTCCCGCCTCAAGACTCATGAGATCGATGTCGTCTCTCGGAAGACGAAATCTCAGTCGATGGCTTTGGTCACCGATCCCATTGGATCTTCTTCTTCTGATCCTTCTATTGGTTTCTCTCTTTCCGCCCTTTGCGAGCTAAGCGATGACCAACTGGAAAAATTTCCAGAAAATGAGCTTGCTCTTCTCGCTCGCAAGTTTTCTCATGCATACAAGAGGGTGAGAGAGAGGAAGAGAGGTGGCATGATCACCTGCTTCGAGTGTGGTGGCCCCAACCACATTCGCGAACTATCCCAAGCGGAGAAGGGCAAGAACGACGTTGGCGGTTCGGGCAAGAACGACTACACCGACAAGAACCGCAACAAGAAGCCTCCAGTTCGTGAACCGGCGCACGAGAAGAAGTACCGCAACTTCTCCAAGAACAAGAAGCTCTTCCACCGCGTCCTCGCCGCGCTTGACGACATCAACCTCTCCGACACGGAGACATGGAGCGACGAGGGCGAGGATGATCCGCAAGAGAAGAAGGGCGGCAATGACTTCTCCGGCATGTGCTTCATGGCCGACACCAACGACATTAGCGACTCCGAGCTCTACAGCGACTCGGATGAGGTACCCTCCTTTGACCAGCTCAACGAAGCTTTCCGCAAATTAGGAAAATTTCATGTTAGAGCTAGAGCTAGGTGTACGGAGCTGGAGAAGGAAGTAGGTACCTTGACTCGGGAGTTAGTTTCACTTATATCTTCTCTCTCCCGAGTCACTGATGATTGCTCTTTGTGTGATGCTATTCTTGTGGACTTGGAGAAACTAAGGACCATACTTGATAGTGTGCTTGCTGAACTTGATGGTCTTAGGTTGAAGAATGCAAGCACTAGTTCGTGTTCATACCATCTTTGGCTTGACCTAAACCACTTAGGCCAGTGCTGAAGTTTTCCAAACCGTCTCGAACTCCGGTAATGGATAAATTACCAATTTGCCCCAAAATCGATCTTTTCATTCGTCTCGAACCATCGCCCATGCTCTGCTACCTTTAGTGTGGCCCCAATGACTTGCTGTCGAGCCTCTCACACGTTCAGACTCCCTCGAATTGTCCTCGCATGCAAACGAGCCCAAGTCATTTGGTGCACCACACGTTCCTCTTTTCTTGATCATGACGATTATGGGTTCCTTGAACATTCTAGACCTCGGCTCCTCCTGAGCGTAGTCCTGATCCATGCCGTTGACCGTCATGTCCATCACCAATTATTCATGATTCGGCTCCTTGTCTTCCTGGCTTGTAGTAATTCCTCAGCCTCAGTCATCTTCGACATCACCCTGACCGTCTAGACCTCAACTCTCCTAGCCTAGTCCCGATCTCCTCTGCCTCACCATGACCTAGCTCCGATGTCCTGCAACTATCACAGACAAGCAAACCGTCACGTAGCACTTTCACAACACATGTAATAATCACTACATAATTGAAACCAAAAATCAAACTTTGCTTGAAAAATCGGCACTACCGCCCCTCAGGGTCAGTAGTACCACCCCGGTACTACCACCATGCTGAGACTAGTAGTGTCACCCCAGCTGAACCAACAGTGCCATCTTTGCAAAATAACTACAAACAATTGGAGGTCGGTAGTACCGCACCTTGGCAATACCGCCCCATGGCTGGTAGAACTGTCCTTGACACACCCTAGAGGATCACCTCTTTGTACAATTAACTACCGCCATCCTTAGGCTAGTAGTACTGCCTTGTAGGGCCGGTAGTAGTGCCCACCACTTACAGCACCTCAAATTGCTTTAAATTCAAAATGAACATAAATCAAACTCAAACATGAGCACCACAAGCTCAAACACAGTCAATTCTCATCACAAACATGGGTAGACCACCGCATGGTCTCTCAATCCCCCCTTGATGAGTATATTGACAAACACCAAAAAAGCATGAATTTGAGTTTAAAAAATAGAAAGAAGAAAGCAATTTTATTGCAAAGCCACACTTGGTCCAAATGCAAGAGAATGAAAAGATAATGACCAAGTTGGCAAGAAGAGATTTAGAACAAACAATAGAAAAGGACAAGTTGTCCACAAATACTATAAAACTCAAGAAATCTTACAAAAGGTCAATTTTGCTTATGATCCAAAGAAAAGAACAAATTTTCACCATGATCATAATAAGCAATATGCATTTTCACATTTCTCCCCATTAAAGATGCCTTTTCCACATTTCTCCCCCTTTGGCAATATAGGCATCAAAGAAATCATGTATGCATGAGATGAATCCTAGAAGAGCTTTGAAGATTATCCAAATGACCATAAAAAACAAAATATGACACCAAGCTACTAAAGTTCAGATTATGCTTAACAAAGTCATATCCAATTACATATTGCAATATCCATGCTAGCAAGCAAAAATAAGACTATACTGTTTTTGCACGATTTCAATAAGAGCAACACTTAGAATAATCTCCAAACTAGAAACAAAGTCATGCCATGGATCAAATGGATAAACTAGAGTTCAACCTAGTCAACACTTTGGAGAGCTACAAGCACATAAGAAAACCTTCTTGCTCAAATATCTTTTGTGAATACAAATTTCAATTTTTAACGCACACAATGGGGGTGTAGAGAGCTTATCCTTGCAAAACAAATCCTCGACTAGGAGCCATCGATAAAGGCTTCCTAGGTTTCACTCTCTTCCATGCATACAATGAGATTTAGGGAGCTTATCCTAGCAAAGCACATCTTCGACTAGGAGCCATCGACAAAGGCATCCTAGGCTTCACTCTCTTACTCATTTTTGTTTTTATTTGCATTTGTTAATTTTTGATTGACGCATGCCATAGTTGACCATCTCAAGCATGATACTTAAAGAATGGTCTTGGTCGTACACAATACATTCCAAGTTCATCCAAAGTGCAATGGGATGTAGTCTCATGAATTTATAGTGTTGATATCAATTTTAGCACACATAAGTCAATATTTGATTAGTTTTAGCACTTAGATTCATGAGCAAATGAAGGATTCTAGTATGAAATAACCTAGCTTCACCCAAATTGTTCTAGGGACTCTAGTAGAGATCCAAGATGTCACATAACATGGCATAGGCACCTAGTGAGAAAATAAAGCAAGTAAAAGCTAGAAGTTTTCATTAATGCTCAAAATTTTAATTTTCAGTAAGCTTATCATGATTAAGTAATATGAAATTAGACATAAATAAGCTAGCAATGATCCTCAGAAAAGTAGCAAGGTGCATAACATGAATGAGAATTTATTTGCACAATAGACAAAGCTCATAAGACAGAAAATAGAGTCTGTATGCAATGCATGAAGAATAAAAGGCTTCTCGAAACTCCCCCTTGACAAGTGAATCAATTTTAAGCACAAATCTGGTTCAAGTCGAGTTAATTTCAAATTAAGTGCAGAAAATTTCCAAATGAACTCCACTAAAACCAGAAACAAGGAATGAGAAGAGCAAGTCGAGAAACAGAAAACTGGGTAGTCTATAAAGAGAACACTACGGTTCAGACTCGCTCTCAACTTCCCTATATGACTAACATAGGAAAGCTGACTCTACAAACCCAAGTTAGGGAGTACACATACACCCTGTCTATCCAAAGGGCCCAACACCTCCTAGACCTACAAGACTATTAGGAAACTCAAACTAGAGAGAAGAGATAACAGCTAATTAAGCATGATAGCAACCTATAGCATAAGATGAGAGGTCCATGCAAAGCATGCCAGAAGTTTAAGTGAGGTAAATTCAACACTCTAAGCTAGACCCAAATATACCCAGAAGATGCATAAGAAAAAGAGATGCTGGAAGTAAATATAATATATAATATACAAGACCAGCTCCCTCTTAAGAGACGTCGTAAGGGAACACAACTCCAAGCTCTCCCCTTAAAGCCACAAACCTAGAGCTATCCAATGGCTTGGTGAAGATATCGACAATCTAGTGTTCACTCTCCACAAACTGGAGTACTATATCACCCTTCTCTACATAGTCTCTAAGGAAGTGGTATCGGATATCTATGTGCTTGGTCCTGGAATGTTGCATTAGGTTCTTGGCAATGTGAATGGTAGAATTATTATCACAAAAGTGTAGAACACTATCTATGTCTAACCCAAATTATCGCAAGGTCGACCTCATCCAAAGCACTTGACTACAACAACTAGCGGCTATAATATACTCGGCCTCAGCGGTGAACTGTGTAACTACAGACTGCTTTCTAGAAGACAAAAAGACAAAAGAAGTGTCGATAAATTGGCAAGTGTCAGAAGTATTCTTCCTATCTATCCTGCAGCCAGCAAAGTCTGTATCTAAAAAGGCTCTAAGGGACAAACAAGAAGAGGAAGAGTACTAAATACTATAGTCAATGGTAGCTCAAATGTACCTAAAGATGCGCTTCTCTGCCCAGCGGTGAGAGGCATGAGCAGAAGCCTGAAATCAAGTGTACAAACACACAACAAAATGTATGTCCGGCCTCGAATCAATTAGATACAATAGAGAGCCGATAACACTTCTGAACTCTTTCTGATCAACTGTCACACCATCCTCATATGGCTCAAGAGTAGCTGTAATGACCATAGGAGTCATCACCGGCTTCTCATCACACATGTCAAAGCGTCTCAGGAGGTCTCAAGTGTACTTGCCTTAATGCAAGAAATGGCTTCCCGAATCTACTAGATTTGAAAGCTGAGGAAGTAGTTCAACTCACCCATCATACCCATCTCAAATTCTGTGCTCATCACATCTGAAAATTGAGCCACAAGAGCATGCGAAGAGCCACAAAAAATAATATCATCCACATAAATCTGAACAAGAAGAAAGTCAGAATCCTAATGACTGATGGACAGAGTCTTGTCTACTTTACCCATCTCAAAACTATGAATAAGAAGATAAGAGTTAAGCCTCTCATAACAAGCTCTAGGAGCCTACTTAAGTCCATACAAAGCATTGTAAAGATTACAGACATGGTTTAGGTACTTGGGGTTCATCAATCCTGGAGGCTGCCTCAGACTTTGGCTCCTTGTCTTCTTGGCTTGTAGCACTCCTCGGCCTCAGTCATCTTCGACATCACCCTGACCATCTGGATCTCAGCTCTCCTAGCATAGTCCCGATCTCCTCCGCCTCACCATGACCTAGCTCTGAAGTCCTGCAACCATCAAAGAAAAGCAAATTGTCACATAGCACTGTTCATAAGACATGCAATAATCATTACATCATTCAAACCAAAATTCAAACTTCGTTGGAAAAATTGGCACTACTGCCTCAGTACTATCGCCATGCTAAAGTCGGTAGTGTTGCGCTGGCTGAACCAACTATGCATGCTCTGTAAAATAACTACCGCCAACTAGAGGCTGTTTGTACCGCACCCCGGCACTACCGCCCCCATGGGTAGTAGTACCGCCCTTGACACACGCCCTAGAGAATCACCTCTCTGTAAAATAACTACCGCCATCCTTAGGCCGGTACGTAGTACCGTAGGGCTGATAGTACTGTCCACCACTAACAGCACCTCAAATTGCTTCAAATTCAAAACGAACGCAAATCAAACTCCAATCTGAGCAGTATAAGCTCAAACAGAGTCAATTACTCATCACAAACATGGATAGACCACCACATGGTCCCTCATAAGGTGAGTTATGTTTTCTTAAGTACAAGTCACATTTTTAAACCATTTTTTAATCTAGTCAGAAATAGACAATCTCATACACCTCAAAGTAAGTCCACATAAAACTCGAGTGTTGCTAGCCAATGCTATACTGTTGGAATGCATTCCAACGGTAGTTTCACCTTGTTTCACTAGGTTTTATCCACATTTTATCAGGTCTCAAAAGAGATCCAAATGTGTTTCAATAGACAAAGTTTAAAAATTTTAGAGCATGTTTCGCAAGTTTCGTCGGGTTTTAAAAAACATCAAATGAGTTTCACAAGATTTCATCTTGTTTCAACAAACATTTCGTTGGGTTTTATATATGAAACTATAAGTTTTATCCAGTTTCAGATCTAAAACTTGATTGAAGAAATGAGTTTCAGAAGAATTTCAACTAAGTTTCAGAAAAGACAAATTTCAATGTTTGAAAGCATGTTTCATAGATTACAAAAAAGTTTCATAATGGGTTTCAAAAAGGTTCCAACAAACTTCAATGAGTTTCGAATCGAAAATGTAAGTTTTGTTTAGTTTCAATTATGAAACTTGATTAAAACGAGTTTAAGAAAAATTTCAACTATGTTCCAAAAGACAAACTTCAAACTTTTAGAGAGTTTTACAAGTTTCACCATGGATTTCGCAAGTTTCAAAAGGAAACATCAAATTTTAGAAAAGTTAGGGAGCCACCAGAGATCTCGTTGGCAAGCTACATACTATTGAGCTCCACCATCACCATGCCCATGTGGTGCGGAGCTGCCTCCTACCGTCTCATCCTCCACTCGCAGTCTCCATCTCTAGCAGCAACCACCGCGGCGTGCATTCTCCAGCACCTCCGCCTCTTTTCACCGCCGTCGTCCCGTCCAGCCAAAGCGAAGGTCATGACGAAGGAGGCGCGGTGCCTGAACTGGCTCATTGAGGTTGAGGCGCTCAAGCAGCGTCTGCTGATGAGGTGGTTGGCTAAGGGGAGCTCCTCGACGCCTGTATGGAAGCCGACGTGGCACGTGCTCGTGGCGAGGTAGAGGCACTCGCATGGGAAATGGATGATGCTAGTGCTGCTCTACAGGCAGCCAAGATGGAAAATCGACCGGCGATGCTCGGTGTGGAGAGAGACAAGAGGAGGGATCTGGTCTGCGGAGATGGTGAGAAAGGGGATCAGGAGTATTGTAGAGAGAGAGAGGGGAGCAAAAGGGAACAACTCAAATTGGGGATGAGATCATACGAGATAACTGGATTCTATTATGAATCGCTGTCCTGTTGGATAGCTAGCGAATGCTATAGCATTTTGTAGCATTTTTGTAAAACACAAACGTGCATAGGCAATAGACACTAGAATATTGAGCATGGTAGGATGTTTTATACCCATATCACACGCACCTAATATGCATAGGTATCATAACGGAACAGTGTCATCTTAGCTTATTATGACAAGACAGTGCTAGATTAACTGGCCATAGTGCAAAAACCATGATTGATCGAGGTTCGATATCACTCTTAATTTTCTTGTTCCTCTAGAAGAAAAACCATGCGGTGTCCATGTCACCTTACAATTTCTTGTTTCTTGACGCTGTTGGATGGGGAAATAAAGAAACCCAGGTGTGCAATCTCGCCCTGTGGACGTGCATCAGGAGCACTGTGCACAAGTACCAGGGCAGCTCGGGGAAGGTTGTCCGCTCAAGGATCCGTCCTATGCCGTCTCGCAAGACGACGTGCGCATCGGCGGGCTGATGGCTCTGTCGTCCATATGCGCGCATCGATCATCACCATGAGATCATTGTGCATAAGACCATGCTTTATGTTGAGCTTTTCCGTGAATTGGACTTCACGTAGGGTCGACCGATGGAGAGACCGGCATGGAGGATGCATTTCCTGGAGTTCACCACAGAGTCCGTCGTCCTCAACTGTCTCCCTAAACATTTGTCTCTTTTTCACCTCCAGTGCGTTTTGGGTTACTAGCTAGATAGCTAGGCTAAGCATGAGTCTAGCTCAAGAATTCAAATTTCGTTTTCGGATAAAATACCGCCCCTCACCGGATTCTGAAATTTCGGTGAAATTCGGGTATTTCGGACAAATCTCGTCCGAAATTCAAAAACAAAAATTCAAATCCGGTTTGTTTTGTACCGAGAAAAAACAAAATTCGCCGCAAAATACCGAAATTTCGGTCTTTTTGCAACGGAAAAAAGTGGATCAAACGATGTCGAACAATTTTGAAATTTTTTTGGAGAGTCCTGACACATTGATGATATTGCCATAAAAATTTCAGATTATTCTGAAGTCTGAAATTTTTAAAAATTCAAACATTGCTACTGTCTTTATAAAACACTGACCGACAATTTTGAACCGAATGCAAAATGGTTCAAACCACGTTATAAACATTTGAAATTTTTTTGCATGGTTATGATGTATCTCTAATGCTCTCATAAAATTTTCAGATGATGATCAAACTGTATGAATTTTTAAAAATTCGAACAGTACTACTGCCCTGTTAAAGGGCTTACCGAGAAACTTGAACAAAATGAAAAATTATCTAAACCACGTTAAAAACTTTTGAAAATTTTTGTGCATGGT
The DNA here is from genome assembly GCA_036346275.1 of Otatea glauca. Classification (NCBI taxonomy): domain Eukaryota; kingdom Viridiplantae; phylum Streptophyta; class Magnoliopsida; order Poales; family Poaceae; genus Otatea; species Otatea glauca. Next base: position 46,526,023 of record CM070721.1, on the reverse strand, counting down.
ACTAATGTAAAATTAATGTTTTTTTAAAAATTTAATATGATGATCATTCTCAAATAATATTTAAAAATTCAGACAGTGCTACGTCCTGATAAAAGTCTGATGATCAATACATAGATTTGGTTTAGCAATAAAAAAAAGTTTAAAATTTTTGAAAATTTTACAAAATGGTGATAAGGAAGTTATTAATATCTCATAAAAGGTTTGAATCATAATCACACTCCAGTGAATTTATAACATTCTTACAAGGCACAGTACCATTTATGTTCTTTTCTTTTTGATTTTTGAAATATAATATAACAAACAAAGTTCAATGCTTACATATATTTGATTGACAAAACAAAGAAAGTTGAATTTTTTTGAAAACTTTATATAATGGTACTGAGTAAATTATTAATCTCTCACAAAAATTTTAGATCATAATCACACTCAAGAAAATTTATAAAATTCTGACAATGTAACTGTCCCGATAACGATCATTCTTTTTTTGATTTTTTAAAGATAACAAATGAAGTTAAACTATTTTAAAAAAATTTATGTATGATTCTAAACTACTAAGGATAGTACCATAAAATTTTAAGCTTATTATCAAGCTTGTACAATTTTTATAAAAATCTGACAGTGTTTCTATTAAAATTTTAAAATGTCTAAAAAATTTGGTTTTTCAACAAATTTTCAAAGGAGAGAACTTTCCTATGGGTTATTGGACCAAATCCGGCCCTAAAAGTTTCAAAATCGGCAAAAAGAACATGAAATTTCGCCGAGAAAAACCGAAATTTTGGGGTTACTGTAGCAATTTCAAATTTTTTCTTTCGACCGTTACTTTAGATTTTGGGATGGTCCCAAATCCGAAATTTTCGACAAGATTTGGAACACTGCTCTAGCTACCATATATAGAGGGAGGCATTAAATTAGCCTATTGTTGCAGGAGTAGGACATCAATGCGTACGCAGTACGAATGTACGATCATAGTGTGTGTGTTAGCCTGGTACGACAGTGGAACGTAGAGATCTGTCGACTGTTCAACGTCCAAGTGTTCACATGTCAGTTTACATAACATATATGTGATTTTCTCAGTGGAGAATATGTACAATCCGTGCTAGCTTTCTGCACCATCGTGTGAAGAATTCATTAGTAACATTAATTAAATTGAGGCAATGCATGCTATACTCACTAGCTGAACTTTCACAAAAAGTCCTGCTAAATAAGGTAAAAGGTCAGATCAAGAATAGGAAACATAGGAATCATGCACGGATGCATGCATGCGTTTGGATGTGAAAGGCAAGGGCATGTGTTGATTTAAAATTACGCTCTTACATTTGTTAGAGACGTGTGTAGCTATGAAATTTTTTTGCATGCATGCCGACCTGCAAAATTAACGTTATGGACAACGACAAAAAGAACATTGTTGGGAAACCACGTGGCCCAATGAAAGCCTACGATGATCCCTTAGTCGAAACCCTAGGCGACTACTATATAAGGAAGAGAGGGTCCCCTTATGTACAAACAATCAGAAAGCAATAAAGTATTCCACGTCGCTCTCTCTAAATCTGTGTCTATCTCTGTTCTCCAATTTTAGATCTGTTCGAGAACCCCGGATTATTCGATAGCGAAGTTCCTTAACACGTTATCATCACGAAGCTCTACCGGAGATCAGAATTGAAAGGTGAGAAAGGTGGGATTTCGGCGATTGAATCTAAAGGCTTGTCGTTTCTATGCATTCATCTATCCTACGCATCTTGTACCATTTTCGTCACGTGGCACGAAGCCACAAGGCGATCGCTCGAAGCTACTCGGCATGAAGCTACAGACGATACATCGATCTGATGCACGATTCTTCGTACATACACGAAAAAGAGGAACTTCGTCGTCTTGCGCGCCGCGCCAAGCTGCCGCCACGCTAACGTCACATCGGCTTGTGCGCCCGCGATCGCCACCGTCGATCTTTGCGCCCGGCGCTTTGCCGCCTCGCTGGCAGCGCCGCAGCGCGCCGGCGATGCTGGCCGTCGTCGCGCGCCCGCAGCGGCGCCGGACCGTTCGGGCCGCCACCGTGTGCTCGCCCTGTCGTCACCTTGCGACCTCGGTCCCATGCGCCGCCGGCCCACGGCCGCCCGATTCGGCCTCGTCGTCGCCGCCTTGGCTCCGCGCCGCGAGCACTACGCACCCGACCTCCGCCTCCGCAGCCGTGCCCTTCGGCCTTCGGCCGCCCGCGCCGCCCGCGTCGCTGCGACGAGGCGCCTCGGCGTGCCGTCTCGACCTCGTCGGCTCCGCCCGGCTTCGGCCTCGCCGCCGCCGCCGCGCCGCTGGCCTTGGCCTCACGGCGCCGTCGATCGCCTCGGTTTCCCAGCGCAAGCAAAGCGTGTGCCGCCGCGTCGCTTCCAGCGCCGCCGCGCACCGCCTCAGCTCGTGCGCCGCCTTGGCACCGCGCCCTCGACTGCGGCCGCTCGCTCGCGCCCGCAGCGCCGCCACCGCCTCGGCCGTGAGCGCCGCACGCAGGCACCGCGCCTCGCCCGCGCGCCCGGCGTCTTGTGTCGCCGCAAGCACCGCGCCCGAATCACGCTACCGTCGCCATCGCCAGCCTCGCGCGCAAAGAAGAAGAGGAAGAAGGCGCGCACGGGAGAAAAAAAGAGAGGCGGCGGCAGCTGTGGCGGCTAGGGGAAACCCTAGCCGCATGTGCTGTTGGGCCGAGAAGGGGGCAAGGCCCAGTGGGTCGGTTTGGCCGGGAAAGAAAGAAAGGAAAAAGAAAAAGAGAAGAAAGAAAAAGAAAAGAAAATTTGAAGAAAATTTTGAAAAATTGCCAGAAAATCCAGAAGATTATCTGGCTCTATTTTTAATTTTTTTAGCCTTATTCTCTGCATTTATGAATATTCTTTATGAAATTTGAATTCATTTCTTTATTTTGGATACTGCAATGCTTGGCTATTTATTTTCTGCACTTCATGCTTTATGCAACCATTTTTCTATTAGATTACACGCAGTAATCTAATGTCAGAATTTTGAAATCATGCAGATGTCCGGCATTGTGAATCGTGAGTTTGAAGAACTGGCCCCGCACGGTCAGAACTACCTCACTTGGGCATCGGACGTGAAGATCGTTCCTGAGGGCAAGAAGCTCCGTGCAGCGATTGGTCTAGGGTCCTCGCAGGACGCGAAACCAACCGCCGAGCAGAACGATCAAGCCCTGCACTTCCTTAGGCACCACCTCTCAGCCACTTTGAAGAATGAATACATGGCTGAGGAGACTGCACTTGAGCTTTGGACTGCACTTCAGAAGCGGTTCGAGAAGCCCAAGTACACCATCTTGCCCCAAGCACAGCAAGATTGGGACCGCCTGAGGTTTGCAGACTTCAAAACCGTGGCCGAGTATTGTAACACCCTAAATTTTGCTCTAACTTAAATTTTGGAGTATTTTTAATTTTTGAGAATTTTTGGAAATTTATTTAAATTTATTTGGATTTATTCAAATATGGCTTTTCTTGAAAACAATTAAATAATGGAAAAGTTTTTGCAAAGTTTTATTGCAAATATTTTAATTGAGTTCCAAATAGCTCAAAGTATTTTCTGGAATTTTTCTAGAATTTTTCTGCTATTTTAAAAGCCTCAAATGATTTAATTGAATTTCTAGAATTATTTTTAATGAAAAATGTTTTAAAATTGGATGAACAGAATGGGCCGAGCCCATTCTTTGTCTTGCCATTGGCCCACTCGCCAGCGCAAACCCTAACCGCCGCCACCCTTCGCCTTGGATCGGCATCGTGTGATGAGAAGGCGCGTGCCGCCGCCGTTTCGCCGTCGGATCGCTGCTCACGGACGCTCGGGATTTCGCCACGTCGCCGTCCTGCGAGATCGCCGAGGGCGTGGGCTTGATGGGCGTGATTTCGCCGACGGCCGCGCATGTCGAGGCCCTTTAAGCCGTTACGGTGGCGCGTTCGCGGAGGACTCAACGCCGCGTCTTTGGACTCCTCTCACGCACGTCGAGGCGCTCTAGAGACCACGGAGAGCTCGCCGTAGTTGTTTCTTTGCGCCGCCACTGTTTTCGCCGTTTACTTGCCGGTCGGTCGGTTTGTTGCCGAGGTCACCGGAGTGCTCACCAAGTCGAACCGCGTTGAGGAACCATTTCTTCGCACCGAGAGTTGCTACAGCGCCGTCGCGAGGTCGTCTTCCTCGGCTCCGGCAACCTTCCTTTCTTCGCCGCAACCTCGTCGAACCACGCCAACCGTTCGATCCTCATCACACCGCGTAGGTGAGTCCACGTCACCTCCACCTCTGTACATGTTTAGATTGAATCGTGACCGTTAGATCTTGATGTGTGCGGTGGGATTAGATCAAGGTTTTGCGGCTAGATTTAATGCGAACCCTTGGATCATTTTGGGCGCGTAGGATTGAGCCACGTTGCGCCATGTGCGATGGCGACTTGGATACCATGCCCGTTGGATTGAATCTCAGCGGTGGGGATTAGATCGGTTTACCTTAAGAATCCGCACCGTTCAGATTTGAGCGTCGCGGCGGTGATTGCGCGCCTTTGCCGAATCGCGTCTTGGACGCGTGGTAGTTTTGACAGGCGAGACCGATCCACCGTCGGTTTGGCGCACCGCTGCGATCCTACCACGTGGTCGCGCGTAAACCGAGGCGCCGCCGAACGTGCGCGTGATCCAACCGTTAAATTCAGGTGCGCCGTTGGATGTGCGACGCGTGGAGGCGTGGAGTCCGAGGCGTCGCCGCGTTGGACGCGTGGCTGACTGCCGGATTCGCGACGCGTGTCGCACGCATCTCGGTGCGCTGCGATGCGCGTGAGGAAATCTGGCCGTTGATTCAATGAATGGTTCGGATCTTGCCACGTGGATGCGCTATTCTGATGGACCGAGTCCACGGTAGACCAGAGCCGAGCCGTGAACCGAGCCCATAGACCGAGGCGACGTGGAGGCACCAGAGGCTGCCACGTGTCATGCTGACGTCATAAATAATTTTTATATAAAAATATTTCGGCCGAAATTCATTTCTGTGCTGACGTCATCATGATGCGATGCTGACGTCATAAATGCGATTTTTCAGTATAAAAATAATTTGGAGAAATTGGATTTTCTAATTTCTGTATTTTCAGATTTTATTCAAACTTCAAATGGCTATAACTTTTGCATTTTAACTCGGATTTGGGTGATCCAAATTTCTAAAAATTCATAAAATTGTGGTCTCTTTAATGGTAAATTTTATTTGAATTTTTGAGGTCATTTAGTCCTCTGTACTAGTTATTTATTGCATATTTTGTTTGTACGCGTAGACGCAAATTTGTCGGAAAGTTTCGAAGAAGAATTCGTCGCTCAAGAACAAGCTTCGGAACACGACCAGCAACCCTTTGAAGGCAAGTGATGCTTTGATCATTTTGATCCCATATTTTAAAATGTAATTTATGCTTTGAAATTATGCATGCTTATCTATTTAAAATGAATGTAATTTAAATTGGGATAATGTAGTTAATCAACCCATTCTGTTATGCCACCTTGAAATTATTAATTGTATGCCCTAAATCATTGTCACCCTAAGTTTGTTTGCGCTGGTTGGATAATAATATGATGCCAACACGAGAGCCTAGACCGTGAGTAGATGCTTAGCCTTGCAACGAGTCATAAATGATCTTTCAGAAAAATGCTACAATATTGACTAATGGAATATTGAATGTATTTTGAAAGTGGTGTGATATTGCCACATGATGAGATTGAAGTATGGAGACCTGTGTGGTTCCATACCGATGTGGAGTTATTGCTGGCATGTGTTGCACAATAATCAACTGGGTGGGAAATGATTTAGACTGAGGCAAGTGGCAAGAGGCTGTGTGTCTGGTGGGCCTATGTGGCATTGGGTTGATGAGTGTTGTGAGTTTGTGTGCCACAATGGGCTGTGTGCCACTGTTGAGTGTTGGAAGTCTTGCCTTGGTCAGTTAAGGACTTCACCTTGCAAGCCTTTGATCTGAGTCACCTGTACAACCACATGTCTGATATGGGACAGACCTAGTTGATTAGGGTTCTGATATCTTTCCTCTGATACCTCGGGGTGACAGTGCACGGGGGTGTATCTGTGCGGGGGAGCATACCTGTGCTACGGCTTGGTGCCCATCCAACGGTGATTGACCTGTCCTATACTTCGGCTCTGTGTGAGGGAAGTGATAGTGAGGGTAATACCGGAGAGGTTCATTGGGTAAGGTAAAAGTTCCTGAAAAGCTTTGTTGCGGACAATCACCTGTGTGGTGAGCGGTTGTATCTTGTGGGTAAAGTGTACAACCTCTGCAGAGTGTCAAAACTATTCGAATAGCCGTACTCACGGTATTGAGCATTGCTCGGGGATTACAGTCAAGGGTTAGATCTTGAAATTTAAAAATGTGGATTGGGTGGTGTGTGCCGATTGAAAATGAATCATTAAGGTCAGTGTGCCGAGAATCTTGAAGAAAACCATTTGAAGAAAATAGTATTACTTATAAGCTGCTCCACCGCTTTAAACTAAATAAGATCTTGGTTTAAAATGTTGTTTGATGCAAGAGAACCATTTAAGCCAATCCTTTGGAATAAGCTTTGCATATAGTACTAGTGCCGCATTCATGCATTACTTGTTGAGTGCCTTGTGTACTCATCCCACCTTGCTTATCAACCCCAACATCAGTGGAGGAGTCTACACCAGCCTGGGAGGAGGAGTACATTGAGGACCCGAGCAACTAGGGGGCAAGCCCAGTCGGATGCCTATGGAGAGATGGAGGCTTCCACGATATTTATTTATGTTCCGCTGTTATTTCTTTTACTCTGAAATACTGTAAGCCCTGCGTGGCTGTTTTTATGTAAGGAGACCATAAGGTCGTACTACTCGGTTTATATACATGTTTGCACTATTTATTCTTATATCGCTGCGAATGTCTGTGATGTGCAACCCTATAAAGACTGTGTGTGCTAGCGTGATCCTGGACTAGCACAGAATACACAAAGGGTCCGAATTTGCAGATTCGGGTCCCGACAAGTACAATTCTACCTTGCACAGAATTTGTACTAATCTCTCCCTATGTGGCAAGAAGATCACTGATGAGGAGAAGATTGAGAAAACTCTCTCTACCTTCCACCCAAATGCTATCCAGAGTGCACGCAGCTATCGTCGGGGCGCATACAAGGAGTATAGCGATTGATGTAATGCAAGTTCTTGAATCGCAAGATGATGTTTTACGCAAGAACTATGTCTCGCACCACTGGAAGAACACCGCACAAGTCAATGCCAATAGCTATAAGGTGAGAAAGCCCATTCATAGAAAGAAGGGCAAGTAGGGTGGAAAAGAGATGAATCAGGCCAAAGGAAAGTCCAAAGCCCCAGTGAAGAAGGATGACAAAGAAAAGGCGCACGCCAAGCCGTATGGACAGCAGAACCAAATGTGCTTCAGGTGTGGCACTTGGGGACACTGGTCGAAGATATGTCGAGAATCCAAGGAAGTGATCAATGCATATCAGGCTAAGAGGAAGGCAAAGGAAAACGCCCCAGCAGAGGCGCACTTCGCCAAGATTGGTGATGATGATGCCATGGATGAAGATACCCCACTTGTCTCATCCTCACGAATAGCACGGACATCGATCTGCAGCCAATATTATGGCAAATGAAGAAAACTTACATTGATGACATAGAAGCAGAAATTAATGCATAATTTACAGATTCTGTTTAATGCATTTTTTAGATTATGGTTGTTAGCATTTTCTTTTGAATAATGAATTGTAAGCTCTAGAAGAGCATACTTCTCTCATGAATAAATATGCAATTTATTCTTTATTCCAGTATTCTTCCATTTGCAAGCAATGTTTGAATTATTTTGCCACTATTTTATTGGAATTATTTTTCCTTTTTAGAAATCGTGTAGCGCCCAAATGGAAGAGATATGCATTGTTGATAGTGGCACAACAAATACCATCTTAAGAGAGTCTAAATACTTCCAGTCGATCACGAAGAACGCTGGAAGAATTATTACGATCACAGGAAGCGATTCATATGTAATAGGCTCAGGAAGAGCCACTATTATATTGCCTATGGTTACAACTTTGGTAATTGAAGAAGCCCTTTTGTACCCTGAATCAACACACACTCTCTTAAGCTTTAAAGACATCCGCGCCAATGGTTTTCATGTAGAAACCAATGAAGAAAATGGCAAAGAATACTTGTGCATCGTGAAGCACGCGGTATGTGGAAAAATGGTATTAGAAAAATGTCCCTCATATGAATCTGGGTTGTACTACACGAATATTCATGCACCCGAAGTGTATACTTCCTTGAAGACTGTTTTTAGAAGCTCTGAGTTATTTTCTTTATGGCATGGTAGATTAGGTCACCCTGGTCTTAGAATGATGAGAAATATAGTGAATAACTCACAAGGTCATGGCATTAATGTTAAAAATTTCCCGAATCATGAAGATTTCGTGTGCCCTGCATGTGCCACCGGGAAATTAATAACAAGACCCTCTGTCATGAAAGTGCAAAGTGAAGTTCCTGCATTCCTGGAACTCATCCATGGGGATATTTGCGGCCCGATTCAGCCCTTGTGAGGGCCGTTTCAGTACTTTATGGTGCTCATCGATGCTTCCTCGAAATGGTCGCATGTATGCTTATTGTCAACAAGAAACCATGCTTTTGCAAAGCTGATCTCGCAGATCATAAGAATTAAGAATGCTTTCCCTGATCATCGCGTGAAGTCCATCAGAATGGACAATGCCGGAGAATTTACTTCAAAGGCATTTGATGATTATTGCACGGCAACAGGGATAGCAGTTGAGCACTCCGTACCGCACGTCCATATGTAGAATGGACTAGCTGAAGCACTAATAAAGAGGATTAAATTCATTGCAGACCGCTTTTGCGAGTTGTAACTTGCCCAACACTTGTTGGGGACACGCGATCTGCATGCGGCAGCTCATCAACTTCGACCTTGACCTACAACATCCATTCTCCTATGCGGCTTGTGCAGGATCATCGAAGATCTCCCATCTCGGGAAATTTGGGTGTATGGTATATGTTCCTATACCACCCCTCATTGATCGCAATGGGCCCTCTCATGCAAGTGCAGGATATCGTTGGTTATGAGAGTGCATCCATAATCGTATTTGGAACCCATGATCGAGACTTGCATACTGACCCGATTCGCGGATTGTATTTTTGCGAGGATCGTTTCCGTCATTAAGGGAGAAATCAACCTTTGGATGAAAAATGCGGAAATCATATGGCATTCCACGAGGATCCCAGCGCATGACCCCGCACTAATGAAGCAAATCAAGAAGTCCGAAGATAATTGATTTGCAAAATTTAGCAAATGAACTGCTGATCATTTTGTGATCCAAGGGCGTGGTTAAGTCGCATGTACCCAAGGAATGCACCACGAGGGTGGAAATACCAAAGAAAATAGAAGTTATCCCTCATCCTGTTCAGAGGCCTCAAAGAAAAAGAACAGGAAATCTGGCTCCTCAAACCCAAAGTACCCGGAGACGTCTGGAGAAAATTGGGCAAGAGGACTTACCACAACCAATCACGAAAATACCCAAGGAAAGTAGGGGAGCCAGTTGAGACCTGGCACTGGAAAGAAGCCAACGGAAAAGGTAATTCCAGACTTGAACCTTCCACTGCAGGAAGCCGCCGAAAATAATGTGTGCGCACACATGGGCGATGAAAAGCTAAAGGAACTTGCTCCTGCGATAGAGAATAGCAGTGGAAAACAAGTAGAAGTGCATGAAGCACCCCATGATGAAATGGCCATAAACTTTGTAATAACAGGAGAATCCATGAATAGAGCAACAGCCAACGTTGATGCATACTTTGTAAAGAAGATTGCCTCGATCATTGATCATGATCCCGAGCCTGCATCTCTAGCAGAGTGCAAGAAAAGGCTAGATTGGGAAGAATAGAAGAAGGCAATCACTGCAGAATTAGTCTCTCTGAACAAGAGAGAGGTGTTTGGGCCCGTATGCCGCACACCTCCCCATATAAACCCTGTAGGTCATAAATGGGTCTTTGTTCGGAAGAGGAATGAAAACAACGAAGTTGTAAGGTACAAGGCAAGGCTAGTAGCTCAAGGTTTCACTCAACGTCCTTGAGTTGATTATGAAGAAACCTATTCTCCAGTCATGGGAGGAATTACCTTTAGATATTTGATCTTAATGGCAGTCAACTTGAAGTTGAGAATGAAGCTAATGGATGTTGTCACAGCATATTTGTATGGAAACTTGGATTCGGAGATATACATGAAAGCATCGGACGGAATCCCTATCCCGAACCAAGACGGAGCAAATAGAAACTTGTACAGTGTGAAAATGGAGAAATCACTGTATGGGCTAAAGCAGTCAGGAAGAATGGGGTACAATCGCTTGAGTGACTTCCTCTGCAAGAAAGGCTACATAAACAGTGAAGATTGTCCATGTGTGTTTATACAGCGATCCCCGAATGGATTCTGTATAATCTCCGTCTATGTAGATGACTTGAACATCATTGGGACGGATGAAGAAATTGAAGAAGCATGCTCATACTTGAAGTCTGAGTTTGAAATGAAGGATTTGGGTAAAACCAAGTTTTGTTTAGGCTTGCAGCTTGAGCATGTCCAAGGAGGAATCTTGGTACATCAATCAACCTACACGCAGAAGGTGTTGGAAAGATTTGGCTTTGAAAAGGCATACCTGCAAAGACTCCAATGGTGGAAGGTCACTCCAAGCGCACCTAGACCCATCTGCACCTAGAGAAGAGGGGAGGAAGTCACAGGGCGCAGAATTCCCATATCTGAGTGCAGTTGGAGCGCTCATGTACCTTGCGAATAGCACTAGGCCAGACATTGGGTTCGCTGTGAATTTGCTAGCTCGGTACAATGCAGAACCCACCAAAAGGCATTGGAAAGGGATCAAGGACATCTTCCGTTACCTCCAAGGAAGCAAAGATCTCGGTTTGTTTTTCAGAAGAAACAATGAACTGAATTTGATCGGCTATGCCGATACTGGGTACTTATCAGACCCGCATACTGGCAAGTCCCAAACTGGCTATGTTTTCCTATGTGTAGGAACAGCAGTTTCCTGGAAGTCGTCTAAGCAGACTCTCGTCTCGACGTCGACAAACCACTCGGAAATCATTGCTTTGTATGAAGCATCTCGTGAATGTGCATGGCTCCGAAAAATGGTTCACCACATCCTGAAGTCATGTGGCTTGAACATTGAGCAAACTCACACAATCATTTATGAAGATAATGCAGCTTGTGTTGCCCAAGCACAGATGGGTTATGTGAAGAGCAATCTCACGAAGCATATCAACCCCAAGTTCTTCTATGCTCACGTATTGCATAAGATGAACGAGATCAAGATATTGCATACTAAGTCATGTGAACATCTTGCAGATTTGTTCACTAAATCACTACCAGCATCTACCTTTGAAAGGTGCGTTAAAGGAATTGGAATGATGAGACTTAGAGAAGTGTAGATTTCAGGGGGAGATATTTCACATACTTCCACATGAATCTCGAACATGAATTTGAGTACCCAACATGAATCTCGAAGATTAGCAATTGAAGTTTGGGTGAATTGTACTCTTTTCCCTTAGCAAGTTTTTCATGAAGTTTTCTTGCATAAGGTTTTAATGAGGCAATTCATGCAACATAGTAAGCGTATGCTATGTACTCTTTCTCCAAGTATTTTTCCCACTGGGTTTTTCTGGAGTTTTAATGAGGCATATGCATCTCGCGGCAAAGGGCCCAAGGGGGAGTGTTGGGAAACCACGTGGCCCAATGAAAGCCCACGATGGTCCCTTAGCCGAAACCCCTAGGCGACTACTATATAAGGAGGAGGGGTCCCCCCTATGTACAAGCAATTAGAAAGCAATAAAGTATTCCACGTCGCTCTCCCTAAACTTGTGTCTCTCTCTGTTCACCAATTTTAGATCTGTTCGGGAACCCCGGACTATTCGATAGCGAGGTTCCTTAGCAAACATAATCTTTGCACCGTTGGCTACTTGGCTAGTGAGGTGTGGCTTGGTTTCGAACACGTGTGCGCTGTGCATGGCTGCACGCAAATGCATGCATCACTACGCCAAAACCTACAATAGGTGACGGTCTATTTGTGGCGATTTTTTTCGAACCGCCACAAATATATTTATCAGTGGCGGTTCTATATTGAAAATGGCGGGAAGAATATCAGTGGCGGTTGTATCCTCGAACCGCCATCGATAATTATCGATGTGATTCGAGATAGAACCGCCACTGATAACAAATACATCATTAGTGGCGGTTGGAGGATAGAACCGCCACTGATAAATTGGTTATCCATGACAGTGAAGAGGAACGCGATATGCTACACTAGCACATAAAAAAACTACCGCGTAACCAGAAAGCTACTCGCAAGAAGGAGATCACAGATAAGATTACCACTAGACGCGCAGTTGCGGAATCCTTCAGCGTCGATGTAGTGGATCGTCCTTGCCGCGATCGTTGCGTCGATGGAGCGGATCATCCTCGCCTCGCGGTGGATCGTCCTCCCAGCTGCTGATCGCGGCAGCGTCACCTTGATAGTACACGTCCGAGGATAGAACGCGTGCGTCGTGTGCAAGCACCTAGTCGTTCGGCGGGGGCAGCGAGAAGTGGAGGCTAGGGTTTGGTGAATTACTTCTAAACCGTGGGAAAGCACACCTGCGCCCACCCTCCTCCTTCCTTATAAAGCCACGAGATGAAACCTAAAACAAGGCCCATCGTGCTAAGCCCACGAGGTCCATTAATTATAGATCAATCCAAATTAACGCGTCCCCACCCTTTAAGTGTGTGACCTGCGGGTTCACGTGCGTTTGGACATGGATTGAAAAACTCTTTTCAATCCAATAGTTGGTAGCGGCTCCTTGCAAAGTATGCCAACTCCCAAACATACTATGATCAAATCGGACAGAACCTATCAAAAATCTTGATGTAATAATCCCTTTGCCAAGTATATGAAGATTGAACTCAAGGCGAGAAGCATGTCATCCTTTGATGATTCAATCCATCTCTCGTATCCGTGATATATTAATAAGTTGTGATTGACTCCTCAATCACGGCATGGCCATGCACTTCCTTAATCATATCACACGAGTGGCCTTGTCATATATCTCCGTTTCATTGGAGTGGCAAATTCCATCTTGACTGCTCACTTCCCTCTGCACGTTTCATAGTAAACATGAAAGCTACCTTTATAACTATCCGGTTAGAAAGTAGTGTTTGATAGCCCCAAGGAAAACTATTACACATGTAGGAATATGACAATCTCAGGTCTAAGGATCATACATCTACTAGGTATGAGATACAGCGATAACACATAAGAATGAAACATTCTCGCGATGTCCCATTGCGGGTCTATCTAACCCATGTTCTTCAACATGCGTCCACAATGTATAGATGATATCTCTATATCCCATGATCTATGAAGCATGATCATCGATCACTACATGTGCTGATCTATTCATCGTTGTCCTATACGATGATATCCGATCAGAGATATTTATCGAATTATATCAATAAGTAAAGAGCTTCATAAGCAAGTCACATACTTGTTGATCAATACAATGATATACATTCATTGGACCAATAATCATATTTTTATTCATAAACATAGTCATGTTACAATCATCTAAATGATTACCTCAAGGGCATAGCACTAACAGACAGTTCTATCCTTCAACCGTCACTGATACTATTGGATTATCAGTGGCGGTTCTATCGTCCAACCGCCACTGATACTATTGGTTATCAGTGGCGGTGCTATCCTCCAACCGCCACGGATAATGTTATCAGTGGCGGTTCTAGTTAACAACCGTCACTAATAATATTGCCTATAAATTTGGTAGATGATGAATTTATTATCTAGCTCCTTTAGATGATAAGTAATTAGATTAGTTTTTTAATTACTATTAATTTGGTTCCATTAGTGTGCACATATAATATACATCTTCTATATATTAAATTTATTTAATTTAGATTAGTGGATATTAATATACATGAAATTTTAGTTAATTTGGTAGGTTGGTGCTTATCATTTCTAGATGATGAATTTATTATCTAGCTCGTTTAGATGATAAATAATTAGATTAGTTTTTTAATTACTATTAATTTGGTTCCATTAGTGTGCACATATAATATACATATTCTATATATTAAATTTATTTAATTTAGATTAGTGGATATTAATATACATGAAATTTTAGTTAATTTGGTAGGTTGGTGCTTATCATTTCTAGATGATGAATTTATTATCTAGCTCGTTTAGATGATAAATAATTAGATTAGTTTTTTAATTACTATTAATTTGGCTCCATTAGTGTGCACATATAATATACATCTTGCATATATTAAATTTGTTTAATTAAGATTAGTGGATATTAATATACATGAAATTTTAGTTAATTTGGTAGGTTGGCGCTCATTATTTCTAGATGATGAATTTATTATGTAGCTCCTTTAGATGATAAGTAATTACATTGATTTTTTAATCAATTTTTATATGTTGATTAATTTTAGATGGACCGGAGATGGATGTACAATGCGAACCGGTACAACCGAGATTACATCGACGGGGTATCTGCTTTTCTAAGAGCATTGGAGAACAAGTTGCACAAGAAGGCGAGTACATACATTGTCCATGCATTGATTGCAAGAATGAAAAATGTTTTGAGAGAAAGAGCACATCCACTTGCACTTGATTGAAGGGGTTTTGTACTTGGCTATACACGTTGGACAAGTCACGGTGAAGAGAAAACATACATGAAGGTGATAACGTATTGGATGATGGAAAAGGCATTATGGCGGTGACGCCGGTTATGGATCGATGAGGATAGGTTGGACATTGATGGCGATAATAATCTTGCTCGGATGTTGCGCAATGCAGAAGGGAACTACACTAGTCAGAGAGAGTTTAATCAATTCAAGGGTTTGTTGGATGACTCGGACACACCTTTGTTCCCGGGTTGCAAGGAGGAATACACAAGGTTGCACACCGTGCTTTCACTTCTAAAATCGAAGGCAAGCAATGGTTGGTCCGATAAGAGTTTCACGGCGCTATTACATCTCTTAGCGGACATGCTTCCAGATGGAAACGTATTGCCGATAACCACCTATTTAGCTAAGAAGGTTGTATGTCCATTGGGATTGGAAGTAGAAAGAATACATGCATGTCCGAACGATTGTGTACTCTATCGCAAAGAGATATACAGACATGCATGTATGTCCGGTGTGCAAATCATCGCGATACAAGTGTAAAGGCCATGACAGCGAGGGCATCGTGGTGAAGAAAGGAGCTCCCGCTAAAGTGGTGTGGTATTTACCAATAATACTTCGGTTGAAGCGTTTATTTGGAAACAAAAAGCATGCCCAATTGATGCGATGGCACTCAGAAGAGCGTAAAAAGGATGGAAAGCTGAGACACCCTGCTAATTCTGCCCAGTGGAGAACCATCGATAGGCTCTTTAGGAAGGACTTCGGGAATGAACCGAGGAATATAAGGTTTGGGTTGAGTACGGATGAAATGAATCCTTTCGGTAACATGAGTAGTATTCGTAGCACTTGGCCCGTGACTCTCTGTATCTACAACCTTCCTCCTTGGTTGTGTATGAAACGAAAGTACATTATGATGTCGCTGCTTATGCAAGGGCCGAGACAACCTGGCAATGATATTGATGTATACCTACAACCATTGGTGGAAGATCTTGTGGTACTGTGGAACGAAGGTGTACAGTTGTGGGATGAGTAAAAGCGAGAGTACTTCATCCTACGTGCATTGTTGTTTTGCACCATCAATGATTTCCCTACCCTTGGTAACCTATCCGATCGTACTGTAAAAGGGGCCAAAGCATGCCCCCAGTGCATGGATGAAACCGCTAGTGTGTGGCTCAATAACTCGAGGAAAACTGTGAACATGCATCACCGTAGGCTCCTTCGCAGGAATCACCCCTACCGCAATATGAAGAAACAATTCGACGGGACAAAAGAGGATGGTATAGCTCCAAGGCCTCATCGTGGGGAAGAGGTATATGATATGGTTAAGGATATTAATGTTGTACTTAGAAAGGGAGATAGTAATAATAAATCGAGGTCTCGTACTGAGAAGACCACGTGGAAGAAGAGATCGATATTTTAGAACTTGCCTATTGGAAGGACTTAGAAGTTCGACCTTGCATAGGCGTCATGCGTGAGAGAAAATGTATGTGATAGCTTGATTGGGCTTTTGCTTGAACATTCCTAGCAAAACTAAGGACTGATTTGAAGGCACGAAGGGACACGGAAGATATGAAAATCGAGCTGAGCTACATCCTCAAGACACGGGAAAGGCGACTTTACCTTCCCCGACTTGCTACACTCTATCCAAGAAAGAGAGAATGACCTCTGCAAATGCTTGCATGGTGTGAAAGTTTCGTCAGGTTACTCGCAAGCATCAAGCGGGTCTCGATGAAAGATTTGAAGTTAATCGGCATGAAGTCTCATTATTGTCATGTGATGATGACACAAATGCTTCCTATTGCAATTAGAGGTATTTTGCCTGAAAAGGTCCGAGAGGCAATCATGAGGTTGTGTTTCTTCTTCAACACGATTTCACAGAAGGTCATCGATCCCATCGGACTTTCTGAACTGCAGAATGATGTGGTCAAGACACTATGCCAGCTAGAGATGTATTTCCCTCCTCATTTTTCGATATAATGGTTCATCTCATTGTTCACCTTGTGAATGAGATAAATGTATGTGGTCCCGTATTCCTGCATCAGATGTACCCGTTCGAAAGGTACATGGGTATCTGAAGAAGTATGTACATGTCGATCTCGTGGGAGGGCTGCATTGTGGAAGGTTATGCAAGCGAGGAGGTTATCGAGTTTTGCGTGGATTACATGGAGGGTGGAACCGGTAGGAGTGCTGTATCTCGCCATGAGGGTAGGCTAGCTGGGAAAGGGACGATTGGAAGAAATCAATAAATTCTTACGATCATGGATTGTTGAAAAAGCTCATTTCACAGTCTTGCGACGATCGGTTGAGGTGTCCTCGTATATGGACATGCACAAGGATAAGCTACGAGAGGAAAATCGTGGACGATCGAGGTTTGGGTAACAAAAGAGCATAACCGTTTGTTCAATCATTGGTTCAAGAGCATATGGTTGGGAAAGAAACGAGTGTTATGTTGAGGTGGTTGGCAAAGGGCCATCGGTACAATCTTGACATGGTAAGGATCGACATAAATGGATATACCTTTTACACAAGATCTCGGGATAGCAAAAGCACTTACCAAAATAGTGGTGTCGCATAGATGCCTATGACAACACAGGCGATGAAGAAGAGTAGCTTCTATGGGTTCATAGAAGAGATTTGGGAGCTCGACTATTGTATTTTTAAGATCCCAATGTTTGGTGTCGTTGGGTACAACTCCCAAAGGGTGTCAAGGTGGACAAGTCTGACTTCACTCATGGACATCGAACATGTCGGATACAGAGACGAACCATTCGTACTTGCGAAGCAAGTAGCACAAGTCTTCTATGTAATCGACTCGGCAGATAAGAAGCGCCATGTAGTTCTTTAGAGAAAAAGAAGGATCGTCGGAGTTGAGAATGCCGTGGATGAGGATGAGTACAACTAGTTTGATGAGTTGCCTCCTTTCGTACATGGCAACATCAGGCTCGAGGATGAAACCACTCAGGAAGCTACCTATCATCGCGACGATCATGAAGAAGGGCAAATTGTGAAAGAAAATAATTAGCTATATACGAGTAATGGCAATGTGATGTAAACAATATGCATTTGTATGGAGTAATGGAAATGTGGTGTTATGCATTTGTGTGGAGTCATGGAAATGTGGGTCATTAATATATTAGGATTATATAAGGTATATTACTATATTAGAATTACATATGGTCATTACTATATTAGGATTATATAGGGTATATAATATTTTTTAGGATTATATAAGGTCATTAATATATTAGGATTATATAGGGTATATAATATTTATTAGGATTATATAAGGTCATTAATATATTAGGATTATATAGGGTCATTAATATATTAGTATTATGTAGGGTATATTACTATATTAGAATTATATATGGTCATTACTATATTAGGATTATATATGGTAATATATGTATTAGGATAATTACATCAGTGGAGGTTCTTCACTTGAACCGCCATCGATAGAATATCGATCTGGTTCTTAACACGAACATATCGATATGACTTATCTCGTGGCGGTTCGTATAAAGAATCGCCACAGATAATATATGTATTATCTGTGGCGGTTCTTTATACGAACCGCCACAGATAAGTGTATCTGTGGCGGTTCTTGTGAAGAACCGCCACTGATAATATATGTATTAGTGGCGGTTCTTTATAATAACCGCCACAGATAAGTGTATCAGTGGCGGTTCTTGTGAAGAACCGCCACTGATAATATGCTCCATATATAAGATGGATACACTCACTCTTCTCACCGAGTGCCCTAAACCCTAAACTCCTCAAGCGCCGCCACTCGAGGCCACCACGTCGCCGCCCCGACGCCCAGCGCCAGCGCTCGACGCCGCCCCACCCCGACCCCGCCTCCTGGCGGCTGCTCACCTTCCACCCCACTTGAGATCTACCACCGCGTCGCCTCCAAGTGCCGCTCCCTCCACAGCAGGTATGGCTTTGCCCTCTCGACTGATCGCGTGAGGATACTTATTTCTTAGTTTTAGTTATTGGCGTGTACAATTTAGTCACTCGATCCACTGCAATTTTGTGGTAGAAGCAGCATTGTGTGCTTGACTGCTTTCTCGTGACTCTGTCCCTAAAGAGGGATCGGTTGTGATGGAACCGAAGTCGGGGTTCTAAAATTTGAATCATGGGAAGGGTCATTGCATTGCGTCATGATTGGTTTACTTGAGAGTTGAGAGGGTGATGAATTTGTTGTATGATAATGTAGGTACCTCGCGACGCTTGGCTTGCAAGCCCGCATTTGCGACATTGTTCACAGGCATCTCTAGGAGGCCGCCTTCATTTACCTACAAGAGGTTAGAATCGATCCATATGGAGATGAGTTACTACAAGTGCATTGTAGTCTCATGATTCAACTATTTGATTGTAGTGTCCTGTGTAAAATTGGATCACATGTACACCGCCAATTATTCCACCGCATTATACATCACCAATTGAAGTACATCTTTGGATGCTTGTTGATGGCCAAAGCAAAATTAACTTTACTACCTCCGTTCTGAATAGATGTCATTCTAGGTTCTTGCACTTCCACCAAGATATATCTACAAAAGAATGCATTACTCCTTTTTATTATATCTTTGGATGGTGTGTCTTACTCTAGTTCATGGAAGTAAATGATATTGGAAATAGCCAAAGGAGAGGGGTATAGAAAGAAAAAATGGTAAAAAGTCACCTCGAAATTGTAGAATGACATGTATTTAGGAACAAAATTGTATTTTGAAAGCTAGAATGACATGTATTTGGGAACGGAGGGAGTATGATTTAATTTGGCAATGAATAAGATCGCTTCTATTGCTCTTGATGTTTTTAGAAGACAATAATGAACTATAAACTAAACATCATTGATGTGGGTATTAGAGAATGTGAGACAGGCTGAAAATGTATGTCTCAACTAGCTTGTATGACCCCTGATAAAGAATTTATGGGCATCCTTGTGTTGTTTTAATTCCAGAAATTAATTTCTTGATGTGTCAAGAACTAACATTTTGGTCACTCCAGTGGTTATGAGGGAAATTTATGCATTGATAAGTAAGTTTGTATCTTGCATGTTGGAAAAGAAAATGGGAAGCCTCGTTAAAAAAGGGTATCAGAGATTGCAAGCAAATGTGGTTTCATACAATAAAACATAAGCTTAATTATAAGCTAGCAATTAATGGTAAACTAAATATTCTGAGACCATAAGACTTTAAGGTTTCGATGCATTACTTTTATGCTGTAAGAAGGAACGAATATTTTCATTTCTGGATCAAGTTTTGCATGGAACTGTATGTATTGCTTCTTAGAGTTAGAAATCCATTTAAATTTCCCCAACGAAAAAGCATCATAAAAAAGGAGCTTTACTACAGTCAGGTTCACTATGCATGATTCAGATGCACACTCTTAAAATGTTTGCATCATTTGTCTGCTTTTCCACATTTCTAGTCAGCAACTAGATGT
The DNA here is from genome assembly GCA_036346275.1 of Otatea glauca. NCBI lineage: Eukaryota > Viridiplantae > Streptophyta > Magnoliopsida > Poales > Poaceae > Otatea > Otatea glauca. Next base: position 46,505,868 of record CM070721.1, on the reverse strand, counting down.
TTTGACTATTGGGTAAGTATGTATGGCATGGTAGTATGTTTAGGGCTTCTAAAAGCCAGAAAGCAAAGTAAAGCTGCACATTCTTCTTATACAACCATTGACATATCGTTGTAGTTTTGAACGGATAATAATGAACACAAAGCTCAAAAGTGATCCTATAGTCCTTCTGGATGATATATGTGAGTCATTTACACGTATAAGCTGGCACTATGACTTGCACATAAACTTAGTCAGTGTAAGTAATTAGACAAAAGAGTTATCCAATACGCTCCAAATATTTGAGTGCCATCTTTTCCAGATATGTAAGTCACATTATGTGTAGAGCCATTCTTGTAGAACATCTGTGATGTGTAGTTATCACAGACGGCTCATCACAGACGATTCTTCTAAAATATAAGTTTTTCTATTGAATGCCCAATTTCTCGATTACTCTCATTTCTAGTTTTCAGACTTAAACTTCCGTACTTAACCCAAATGACCACCAAATTCTTGTAGAACCATCTGTGATGTGTAGTTATCACAGACGGCTCATCACAGATAGTTCTTCTAAAATATAAGTTTTTCTATTGAATGCCCAATTTCTCGATTACTCTCATTTCTAGTTTTCAGAGTTAAACTTCCGTACTTAACCCAAATGACCGCCAAATTCTAATGGTTCCATACTTTACCTCGTTCAGTTTGCACATCTAAGGCTGATATGGAGGAGCAATTCATCCCGAGCCCGAGCCCTAGCCCTAGCAGGTTCCTCAACCTCCACCCAACCACCGCTGTTGCCTCCGATGCTGACGTACCCGTGGCAAGACCTCGTGGCCGAGGAAGAAATAAGAAGCCCGAAGGCCGGTATACCATCTCGGAGGTCTCAGATGCTGGGGCCCCTATTGCACCGCCAAAGTTCGTAGCAAAGTACAGAACAACCTGCGGGTATATCGCAAGGGAGAGAGTGCCAATCACCTTTTTGGATTGGCACAAAGTGCCCGATACCATCAAAACAGATCTATGGACGGAGCTCAAACAAACCTTCGAATTCCCCGAAGAAGATGAACACCGCGTGCGTCGGGATGCGTTGATGACCATGGATGTGGCATGGAGGAACTTCAAGGCCAGGCTGAATACTACTTATGTGAAAAAAACCGGTCGGCCATCGGGGACTACCCAAACTTAGAACCATATTGGGATGAATTTGTGTCGATGAAGCAAAGTGAAGCAGCAAAGAAGTCCAGCGAGGACCACATAAACATCAGAAGGAGGAACATCCATCCACATATACTTGAGTGCGGGTGGGTGCGGTAAAATCCTCAATGGGAGAGGCGAGAAGCAGAATCACTACAATCGACCGTACAAGTCAATTAGTGGGACTACGGACCGAGTCAAGCACTATGTGCTAGCGAGGGCAAGTGTCACGTCCGGTGGGGCTTATCCTTGAAATAGCGATGACGAAGCAATGTCGCAAAGGGTCCGGAGAGCATGCGTCGAGTCTTCCCAAGGAACATTCCACCCGGATAGGAGAACGACGAACTAACATGTGCCACAGGAAACAAGGAGCATCACGACGGACACGAGGTGTCGGGTTAAGGTTCCACTGAAGGCAGGATTCCCGAGCACCTCCACACTTACAAGAGTCGAAAGAGAGCTAGAAAGCGTTCTTTGAAATAGAAATGATGAAGGAAAAGATGCTTGAGAATTGCAAGGCACAATAGAACAACAAGTACAACGACAAGTACAACAAGCCATGAGCGATCAAGGCGAGAACATTGTAACGACCAGCCCTCCAAATCGTCACAGCAGTTGCGCATCCGCCCCACTTGTAGCATAGGGCATGGGCCATTATCCTGTGGACGACATACATGACCCCACATCGTGCCAACTCACCTTGCCCGTCATGAACATATTCATTCAGGCTGGTACAGGCATAGTGTACCCATGCCAATAAGGAGGTGTATTGCACAACTCTGCGATAGCGCCGGGTTATGCAAAGGTCCAGGTGGACACGGTTAATCCCTAGTTTGCCAATCTCGGGCTAGAAATGCCCCCGAACGACGAGGTTACAACTCTAGGAAGTGTCGTCCACTCATTCATCCAGTGGCGCAAACGTGACATCGTCTTGGACCATCGTGAAGTGCCTGCCCCTCCCGAGGTGAACACCGGCCCTCACGAGGTGACCATGCCGGCCTCTCTGCGGTGAACTGCGGTCATCCTCTGATAAACCTCGCCTGATCGTCACCAACACATCAACGTACAAAAGTTAGTGCGACAACTTCAGTTGACCGACTTAAAATCCTCGTGCGAAGGCATGGCGAGAATAGACAAGCCATATCGTAGGTCGGGAAAGCAGTGACAGAGTATGATGTTGTGTGCGAGAAAAGTCGAGGTAAAGCGGTGTCCAAAGGACAAGTCAAGAAAAGCGAAATACGAATTGGGGAAGCCGTTTGTCACCCTTGAAGCTTGATAGCCTAACAATGCGGCTAAAGCGATTACATGCATGGTATATGGAGTGATCTAACCAACATGTACTCCGAAGGTGATCACCGCCATTTTGAGAGGAACATTTCTACCATGAGGGATTTGCTTCATGATAGAATTCAGCGAGTTGCACAACATGTAGTATCAAGATGCCCTCGACGTGTCTCTTATGAGATGCTGGCCACTGTAAGTGTCCAATATAAAAATCATTGTCTACATTAATGTAATACCGATAAATGTGATGTCTAAATCATTTCTTATGTAGATACGAGTTGATCGAACTAAGAAGAACCAACGTGCCAGTGGCATTCCTCGATCCGGGAACGGTTTGCCAGCCGAAAATCAAAAGAGTACCAAAGGAGGTCGAGGACTACGTATATAACGCTTTCATCAAACTCCAAGACAAGGAGTTCATACTTTTACCATACAATTTCAAGTAAGTGGCTCACTAGCTAGTTCAACTACTTGTTAATCTCGTTCTTTGCTCAGCTTAGGACTAATGACTACGGCATCATACATGTGTATGTAGTTTCCACTGGATTCTCATAGTAATTACTCCAGATAAAAGCAAGATGCTGATCTTGGACCCGCGGGACAAAGATCCAAAAAACTACAAAGATATGACAAGTCTAGTGAATAGGGCGTTCCAAGCATATTGTAAAAAGAGCTCGAGACACCATCCTTTCTATGAATCACTGACAATCCGTACTAAATTTTCGGTAAGCACAAAAATAATTTTCCTATATCGCATCTTGTAGTCAATAACTCCTTCAATATCGTATAAGTTTATTCAATTTTTTGCAGTGCCACAAGCAGCCGCCAGGCACAAATTTATGTGGGTACTTTGTGTGCCAATACATGCGCGAAATCTTAGGCTCTACAATAATAAACAATGACGTAGAGGTTTGCCATGCTAACATCACATATTGATTCGTACATCTCATTCTCTATATAAGCTCTTAAGACAAACTTTTTCTATTTATAGCGTCTGAAGTTGCCTACGGGAGGACTGGTTCCAAATGAAATCCAAGGCATACAGGGTCAGCTCGCCTACTTCATCATGAAGGAAGTACTCAACAAGAACGGCAAGTTTCATGACCCAGATAATAACGATGAAGTCTTCGATACTCATCTGCCACCTCCTGAGGCCCCTACCAACACTGAAGACTCGTAGGCTTATAGTTCAAAAAAATAGTTAATTTTTTCTTACAATGGTGTAAACTGATGTTTCATTAAATGTCAAGTTTAGTATTGGATGGGATGGTTTGCACATGCTATAATTTCTGTCATTTGATTTAAGAAGTTGTGATTGATCTGCCTGTGTGTTGTTGCCCTTCTCTCGTGCGTGTGTGTGTGTGTTGATGGGTGGTGTGTGTGTGTGCTCTAGGCGAGGCGCTCCTCGGTTGTCAAAGAATCTTCTAAGGAACCCCATCCGTAAGTCACTTATAATCTATTGTCACATTGTTCATTGGTCTATTCTAAAAAATGTCTTCTTTTGTTATTTGCATTTGGGAGGTAAAGCTTATCTTCTAGTCCACCCCAGTAAGTGAACCTTTTGTATCCTTTTGCTTATATTTAGCTGTTAGTTACGTAAATGACCTTGAGTTGTTTTTCACATTCTTTCTCTGATTAATTGCGAGATATTGACAAAGATGGTGTACATGAAATGGTGATTCTTGTATCCTACTTCTTTGACCATGAGTAAGGTCGCTTTCTCTAGCTAAACATTCTGCGTGTTGCTCATGACTTCGAATGACAAAGACTTTCAAATAATTCCAATTTTGTTTTGTTATATTTGTGAGGTTTCGATTAAGTCTTCTTGAAAATAAAAAAGATACTTGTATATTTGTGTCTGTCTGTGATGGCATGCGTCATTTATGTGTCCAAGATATAAAATCATAACCTTTTTTCTCCCCGATTATGGGTGGGTTGGTTGATGATGGTGCTTTACGGCCGGTCTCGCTTAGATTGGGCCTTTGCTTCCTGACCAGTTGATATGCTTCACTTTGATTGATTTTTTAGACTATGGATGCGTAGAGGTAACTACTAGACTTTTTTTCTTTCGCTAAATTAGCGAGCATAGATTTCTTGTTAAGTATTATCATCTTGGTTCCAACAATGAATCAAAAGGTGCCAACGCTAGGTGTTTGCTTATCTTGCTGTGTTATCTTTTGGTTATGATCGAAATACTTTTTCTTAATGCAAAACTTGCAACCACAATATGAACACTTCATGATTTCTTGTTTGTGTTACTGTGTTGGTGTACCTAGTGCACTAGTAACTTGCTGACTTTTAATGTAGGTATTACGATAACCCAGAGCATATAAAGGAGCTAGGAGGGATTGACATTGAAAAATATGTTGCAAGCAGTATAGTAGTTTTTAACCTTGACACAAGACAAGTTAAATGGACTGCAGACCTTGATTTGAAAACTGATACTGGAAACTTCTGTGCCCATGCATATTCTTCTCCAACTGTGCTTGATTTGGATGGTGATGGAAATTTGGACATCCTTGTCGGAACTTCCTATGGTTTGTTTTATGTTATCGACCATCGCGGTAAATTCTTAGCCTCATTTGTGATTGATGTATATGTTAGCAACAAATTCATCATTTCTTCCGCACTGGTATATTGTTGTTGTCTGATCAAATCGGTATATTGTTGTACATTGTAATTGTGTATATGCAAAATATGTGATTGATGTATATGTTTCAGAGGGCAAGGCTAGCAGCACCTGAGGCTAGCCCAAAATGCGATTTTTTATTTTTTTTCAGTCAGGTACTATCTGTGGCGGTTGGTGGATAGAACCGCCACATATAATATTGTTATCTGTGGCGATTGGTGGATAGAACCGCCACAGATAATATTGTTATCTGTGGCGGTTGGTGGATATAACCGTCACAGATAATATTGTTATCTGTAACGGTTGGTGGATAGAACCGCCACAGATAACTATTATCTGTGGCGGTTAGAAAACCGCTACTGATAATCCTCGATTATCAGTGGCACTATATCTGTGACGGTTCAATAACCGTCACTGATGGCAGTTATGAACCGCCACAGATGACTTTTTTTTCAGAGTAGTGCATGCATGCAACCACTTGACAAGTAGATGGGTCGATTGATCGACACTCTCTGACACGGGCACACTTGAATGTTTACAGAAAGCCCGACCCTTCGATGAGCGTCAACCAATCGTCATTGGAGAAGCACCGTACGTACCGGCGCCAGTGATTTTTTTACTGTTCTGGTCATGATGAGATTTTTTTTTGTTATTAGGCGCCGATAGTCAGGGATTGTAAAAATAGCCACAGTACAGTATAATGGAGCTGTTCACGTCCGCGGGAATTTTTTTTATTGGAATTTCAATTGAGCGGATCCGCGGAATTTTTTTTTATTTTATCTCATGCGTGTGGTGGGGCTACCGAATCCAACGGACTGGAACCGCTGGATTCCAGCGAGTTCCAGCGGTTCCAGCCTGCTGGAACTCGCAGGAGGGGGGGGCGACACGAGCAGGAAAAAAATAATTTATGACTCGAACGACGTTGAAATTTTTTGTGTAGGTTCCTGACACATCAATGATATTTTCAAAAACATTTTAGAAGATTATCACTTATGAGGAATTTTTTAAAATTCAAATATTACAACTGTCCTGATAAAACGCTGATCAACAAGTTTGAACCGAACGAAAAATGAAAAAAAATAGCGTTATAAAATTTTGAAAATTTTTGTATATGATTATGATGTATTTTTAATATTTCCATAAAATTTTCAGATGATGATCAAGCTTTATGTATTTTTACAATTCCTGACGATCGGCGGCAAACCACACAAAAAAAAAATCTCATCGAAAGCCAGAACAGTAAAAAATTCGGCGCCACAAAGAGGCTTCCTTTGCATTGGCCCAGGTCAATAGCAGTGCGAGGGAGGGGCCCTGGCACCTATTGGTTTCACAGATTGTATTCGAGCTCGTTAGATTTTCACAACATTTGGTAGTAATAATATTATTTATCCATTTATATCAAAACCAGCAGGGTGGCCTTTGCATTGTGCGTGCATCATCGTTAAAGCATGTTTAAATGACTCGGTAATACAGATGTGCTTTTGCTTTTTGAAAAAAGATTGCAAAACTCCATTTACGATATTTTGATATTATATATTATTGGAGAGAATATACTCACTCCGTTTCCCAATACCTGTTACATGTGGCTGAAACTTTCTTCCCTAAATACTTGCGTAACAAAACGGTAAACATAGTATAATATAACATTTTTCATTTATATCATCATTTTTTAATTTCATTATTGCAATGTTTGTCTTTTTCTTTCAGTATTTCTTTTAGTGCATATCATATTGTTTATACCAGTATAGCCGAGTGTAATCTCTTCATTCCATGGAGGTTCACCAAATAAAGAGTCATCACATATTTTTTTAGGATTTTTAGAATATTCTATATTTTCTTAGCGATGGTAATTTAAAAACCTTTCATCGACTTTTATTATTTAATAGTTAACAAGTTATATATATACAAATCAAATTTTTTACCTTATTTTATTTCTTAAATTAGCATATTTCTGGAATTTTTAATTCTGAATAAAATCAAAATTTATATTTTTCATTTATTATAAATTAAAAAATAATTCCTAATTTTCTTTTATTTTTATTCTTCTAAAAATTTTTGTTGTTATTTTTTATTTAATTTCAAATTTAAACATTAATTTAGAGTTAGTATGAAAATCAAATGGCTAATTTGTTTAGTCTGGATTTATCTTAATTTTTATTTTTAAAATTCATATACACGATCCGTCTTTGCGATCTCCGTGATGATTCTGGGTCTGGTAGGCCAATTTGGAAGAGTAGCTTGATTACGACGGTCTTTGCATCATCCCTTCATTAAAGTTGGAAGAATTTCGGCCACCAGAGCGATTTAAGCAGGCTCGGCGCCAGCTTGGCTCGCGGATCGAGCCGAGCCACGAAAAAAATTACGCTTAGGTCCTTTTTCAAAAAAAAATTACGTTTAGATCGTTTTTTGTAAAAAAATGTTACGTTTAGGTCCTTTTCTAGAAAAAAAAGGTATATTACGTTTAGGTCCTTTAGGCCTTTTTAAGCATTACGTTTATGTCCGTTTTTGTCCTCATCCGAAAAAAACGTTTTAGGTCCTTTTTATGTCTTTTTCGTAGAAAAACAGTTTAGATCATTTTTGCCATTTTTTACGTGCGGAGTGATGGTCGCAGTGTGACATGCCGCGGTAATTCAGATATATTTATATCCTTTCAACCGTTCCACCGAATAAATACGAAAAAACGCAATTACGTTTGTATCCTTTCAACCCACTACTACAGAACTGGGCATCACAACTGGCCTATTAGAAGCGGTTTGGTGCGAACCCGTTGTGATCTTCGCATCAGAAGCGGTTCGTTGGCAACAGTCCGGAGAGGGCTTCCAGAAGCGGTTGGAGACACGAACCGCTTCTGAAGGTTGCGTTCTAGAAGCGGTTCTTTTCTCAAACCGCTTCTGAAAATTCAGAAGCGGTTTGAGAAAAGAACCGCTTCTAGAACGCAACCTTCGGCGGTTCGTGTCTCCAACCGCTCTGAAGCCCTCCCAGCAACGCATTTAAACCCTTCTTCCTCCATGCGCCAAACAGAGGTACGAATACGATCGAGCAGAGAAGGCCGACCAAGCGCTGTTCTTGGGAGGTGCTGTCCAAATTTTTAATTGGAGGTGATTAGCTCTAAATTAAGTGTTTCAAAGTTAGTAACATCATGTGAACATCCTTCTCACCTAGATATTGCTATTTTTTCAATGGATGTGGAGAAATCTTGAACTTTTAAGCATTATCGAAAATTTGTTTTCCGTGCCTTGTTTTTGTTGTTGTATGAAGATGTAGGGTGGAGATCTAGTTCAAAATATGACATTACAAGGTAAAGGTGATTGGAAGCTTTAGATCTAGGTGGTTGTTAGCTTTAGAATCTTAAATATCACAATATTGGGAGAGATCTAGGTACAACATTGCAAGGAAGTAATTATTGGTGTATGAAATAAAATAGAAAAACATGTAGAAGGATAAAAATAATTACAAAGGTAGGAAGGGATACAAAATAATTAGAAAGGTAGGTCTTTAATTGGATGACGGTGTAGGTGGAGTTTTTTTGTTGGGTTTAAATGTTACGAAATTTAAGTTAGGTTATAATTTTTCTAACGAATTTGTTATAATTTTTAATGAAATTATAACTTGGTATAGATGAATCGGCAATAGATGTACAATGCGGACCGTCGCTCGAGAGAGTTCATTGATGGCGTCGCGAGCTTTTCTCGATGCGGCCGTTGCATTCTTGCCTCGAGCAGACTTCATATGTTGTCCGTGTGTAGATTGCAAGAACGAGAAGGAGCACTCCCAGCGATGGCAAGTTATGAACCACTTGATCATGAGAGGTTTCATGCCAAACTATACTGTTGGACCAACCATGGCGAAGTTGAGGTGATTAGCCAGAAGGCGATGAAGAAGACGAGGAAGAGGAAGATGGATTTAACGAGATCCCTGACGACACGCAATCTGTTCCGTGGAAGAAACACTTGGTGACTTTGGTGATGATGAGCTAGACCGAATCTTTGCGTGACGGAGAGGGAGACTACACAGATGAAAGACAGTTCGAGAAGTTCCAGCGCATGTTAGAGGACCACAGAACTCCTTTGTACCCAAACTGTGGGCAGGGCCACAAAAAGTTGCTTAACACACTGGAACTCATGCAATGGAAGGCTAGAAATGGTGTGTCAGATAAGGGATTCGATGAGGTGTTATCACTCGTAAAGAAATTACTTCCAGAAGATAACACTCTGCCCGAATCTACATATGAAGCCAAGCAAGTCGTCTGTCCTTTGGGATTGGAAGTACAGAAGATACACACATGTCCTAATGATTGTATCTTGTATCGTAATGAGTATGCCGATTTGGATGTTTGTCCAAAGCGAGAGGATCACGGTATAAGGTGAAGCGTGGCGATCCAGTGAAATAGATGGGGAGCGTAAGAAGAAGAGACCTCCAATAAAGTGTTGTGGTATTTCCCTGTGATCCCCGATTGAAACGTATGTTTGCTAACAAAGCGCATGCCCGATGATGCGTTGGCACAAAGAAGAGCGTAAGGACGACGGGATGCTTAGACACCTGCGGATGGCTCACAGTGGAGGAAAGTCGACCGACGTGCCGGACTTCGCATATGAGGTGAGAAACATAAGGTTTGGGTTGAGTACCGATGGGATGAATCCTTTCGGAGAATTGAGCAGCAGCCATAGCACCTGGCCCGTTACACTATGTATCTATAACATTCCTCCATGGTTGTGCATGAAGCGAAAGTACATCATGATGCCATTGTTGATCCAAGGCCCCAAGCAACCCGTAAATGACATCGATGTTCACCGAAACCATTGGTTGAAGATCTTGTGACGTTGTGGGATGATGGTGCAAGGGTATGGGATGAGTACAAAGGATTATTTCACCCTCGTGCATTGTTATTTGTAACAATCAACGGCCTCGCTTCTCTCTCGAAACTGTCCTACCTAACTATCAAAGGATATAGAGCTCGCATCCAAAGGCTTAGATGAAACGGACGGCATGTACCAAAAACTCTCGGAAGGTTGTATACATGGGTCACCGTAGGTTTCTTCTTATGAATCACCCGTTGCGGAAGGAAGGCAGGAAATTTAACGGGCAACCAGACCTTCGTGCAAGGCCTCAGCATCGTAGTGGGCCACGTGTGTTTGCTATGGTAAAGGATTTGAAAGTAGTATTTGGAAAGGGTCCTGGAAGCAAACATGTGCAGAATGAGGATGGTCATGCACCCATGTGGAAGAAGAAGTCAATATTTTGGGACTTGTCTTATTGGGAAGTTATGGAGGTTCGTCACTCACTTGACTTCATGCACATCACGAAGAATGTCTGCTTGAACCGGTTAGGCTACATAGATATGTACGGAAAATCGAAAGATACACTGCAAGCTCGGAAGAACCTTAAACTCTTGGAACTGAGGAACGACCTACATCCCGAAAAGAGAGAGAAATGACAACATTACCTACATCCTGCGAGCTACACTCTAAGCAAAGAAGAGAAAAAATGCGTGATAGAGTTCCTGAACAGTGTTGTAACATCCCAAAATTTGGCTTAATTAAGTTTTATTGCTTAAATGTGCATTTATGACTTTCTGGAATTTATTTGGATTTTTCTGGATTTATTGGAATTAATTTTAATTAAATTTTATTGCCCTTTTATTCAAATCTATTTAAATATGTGTAAAGTTAAAATAAAGTTTTGCCAAAAATATTTTATTTAAGTCCAGAATGTCTCAAAGTATTTTTGAGATTTTTCTTGGATTTTTCCCAATAGTTTTATCACTTAAAATAAATAAAATGAATTTCTTTAATTATTTTAAATAAGAAATCTTTTAAAAAGTCTTGTGAACAGTGTTGGGCCGAGCCCATCACTGTGCGCTTGAGGCCTGCGTCGATGCGGCCCAGCCCAACCCACGAATCGCAGCGGGGAGGAACCCTAATTCGCGAAGCCGTTCGATCAAGTCTCAACGGACCAGATCGCGCCGCGTAGAAGCCGTTCGTGGCCGTCGGATCGCGACGCTGCGTGTGGGCGAGCGTCGTCGTCCCTTCGCCTGCACTCGGAGTCTGCCGTAATACGCCTCGATCTTCTTGGCCGTGTAGAGCTTTGACGCCGAGGCTATAAAAGGAGGGGTAGCACCGAGGTTCGCAATGAGCCGCGTCTTTTGATCGGAGGGTTTCGCGAGGATCGTCGTAACGCGCAGAGGAGCTCGCGGAGATGGAAGCGCGAACGCCTCGGTTTCGTTCGATTTCATCGCCGCGTTCTCACCTTCGCCTCTCGACGCCATCTTCGAAGTTCGCCGGACCGAACCGCGTTGAACACGCAACATCACGCCGCCGTAACCTCGCCGAGCGCGCTACCTCGGTCTTCTTCTTCGCTGCCGGTAAGATCTCGCCGTCGCATAGCCATCGCCGGACCCAGAAGCTTTGAGCCGTCGGATCTAGATCTGTTGGCTGATGCGTTGCCACGTCGCGCATGAACGCTGACCGCCGATCGGTTTTCTGCGGATCAGATCGAGCGTTGCGGGCGACCAATCAGGGTGTGCCACGTGTCGGGCTCAGCAGCAGAGGCACCATGGACCGAGTCCGCCGTAGTCCCGCGCTGCGTCGTGGACTCAGTCTATGCACCGGGACCACGTGGCAAGCTCGATTGGTGGTCCGGCCGACGCGTCACCGACGTCATGCTTGCGTCATAAAGGTATTTTTCAATTAGAAAATAATCAGATTGGAAATTCTGTGTTGGTGACATCATCATGAGGTCACGCTGACGTCATAAATCGCTTTTTCAGTATAAAAATAAATCTGTTAATTCCGAATTTCTAATTTCTGTATTTTCATTATTTATTTCAAACTTCAAAAGGCTATATCTTTTGCATCGTAACTCGGATTCGAGTGATTCAAATTTCTAAAAATTTCTAAAATTAAGATCTATTTAATGGTGAATTTTATTTGATTTTTTGAGTTCAATTGCTCTCTGTTTTGGCATTTATTTGCTTTTCTTCTTGGTACGCGTAGACGTTGAATTATGCGACGCTTCGGAGGAAGATCCAGCAACTCAAGAGCAAGCTCCAGAACCAGATCAGGACCTATTCCAAGGCAAGTTGTGCTTTGATCATGTTGAACCCTTGTTTATAAAATTGCTATGTTTGTTTTACCCTATTGCATGTATTTCAAATATACAAGGGTTTCAAATTAGATTGGGCCTAGCTAATGTACCAGATTGATCTACACCCTACCTTGTCATTGTATGCCATGATCCATTGTCACCCTAGATTGGTTAAATATAGTTGGTTAATAATTATAATCAACATTGGAGGATTAGTCCGTATTAGTTGCTTAGTCATGCCACGTCATCACATGTGTCAGAATCATTGATAATTAATCTTGATTAATGGAATATGGAACAATGTTATGAACTTGTGTGTCATGTGGGATCACACGATGAGATTGAGTTGTTGTGGCGAGTCATGTCACGCAACGATGTTGAATTGTTGATGGCACGTGGTGCTTGGTAATCAATTGGGTGATAATAACTTAGATTGGGGCAAGTGACAAGGGGCAAGGATGCCAAGGTGGGCCCGATGGGCAGAGAGTATGTGGATGTCTTGCCTTGATCACACTAAGGACTTAACCTTGCAAGCCTTTGACCTGAGTCAATCATGCAACCACATGTCTGGTATGGGCCAGTCTAGCTGAGTAATTTGCAATGTCTTAATTTTGGTACTATCGTGGTCGGTGTGAGTTCCCGAGTTATGGAGTAATTCACATGGCGCAAGAGGGGCCCCGGTTATGGTTTCGGACCCACTAGTGTTGAAACCTTAGCGGTAGTATCCGGTTAAGCCGAGCATTGTAAAGGCTTTGTTATAATCACTCACCTTGGTGGTGTTTGGTTGTATCAGCGTGGGTAAAGTGCATAACCTCTGCAGAGTGTGAAACTATTCTGATAGCCGTGCTCATGTATTGAGCAATGCTAGGGAATTACTGATTAAGGGTTTGTTTAATTAATTGGACAACTTGGTTGGGATGGCGGAAGGCCATATGGAAGATGGAATTTGACTTAGGATTGGAAACTTGGTTTATTTGAGAAATCTTGGAATCTATTTACTATGGTTATTTGTTTTACAGTCTTTACAATCTATTTATTATATTTGTTCATAAATGCTGCTTATTGCAAAATAACCATGATAGCCTATCCATTGGAATAAGCCTTGCATATAGATACATAGAATTGCATCCTGTGCACAACTTGTTGAGTGCTTAAGTACTCACCCTTGCCAAACAACAATAATCAACAGTTGAAGAATCTACACCTGTGTTGGAAGAGGAAGTCCAGGAAGACACGAGTCATTAGGGTCCGAGCCTTGTCGGTTGCCTGTGGTGAACTGATGAGCTATCTACGTTTTCTACTTTCCGCTGCATAATTATTAGTTTATATTTTCAGTCTTGCCCTGCGTGGCTTAATAATGTAAGTTGGTCATAAGATCATACCTTTAGATATATCAATGAATGAACTATTATTCTATTATCGTTGAGTATGATGTGATATGTACCAATGTTAAACTGTGTGCACTAGTGTTGATCCTGGGACTAGTGCAGTATACACAGTGGGTTCGAATCAGTGGATTCGGGTCCTTACAGAGGTGGTATCAGAGCATACTGACTGTAGGTCTTGGCCCTAGATAGCATGGAGGTGTCTCAGGAGTGTCCAAAATTATTTTCTAAAAGAAAAATCTGAACTTGACTATTAAAACACTCTCGACTCATCTCATTCTCTACTTCTCGCCTTTGCTGAATTTACCGTTTTACTTGCCGTTTCGGGTGGAGAACTTATTCAATGTTCTTGTGGAGCAGATGCCGATCGTTCCGACCTTCGAGGAGTCAGCTGGCGGCTACGCCATGGAGCTGTGGAGAGTTCTTCAGACGCTTGGAGGCTTCTATCGTCCGCTTTACCGAGGAGGCAGCTGGTTAGTTAATGGTGTACACCGAGGATTTATTTGTAAGCTGATTATCTACGCTCGGGAGAACGAGGAAGCTAGCAGGCCAATCAACATCTCCGCCAGAAGATTCTCGTACGAGGTTGCAATTCAGGAGGTTGCCCGACTTGCTCTTCGTCGTGTCTGCCGCGACTACGCCGACGAGCTTCACGACTCAGTGTTCCGACTTCACCCAGACGCTCAAGCGTGCGCCGCCGAAGCGGATCGTGGAGGACGAGTGTGCCACTGCGGTACACCTTGCGGAGTTCACCCTTGCCCAGGAGGATCATATGAGAGAGACTACTCAGGAGCTGGAGACTGTGTACGAGGCACTCAGAGTAGCAGAGTAGGAGCTTGAGGTGACTCGTGCTTCAGCCATCGGGATGATCACTGAGCTGGGAAAGGCCCTAGAGGCGGTCGAGGATGAGCTGGAGCGCGTGACTCGAGGAGCTCAGGAGCCAGCCGAGGAGGAGTCCGAGGAGGAGCGAGAGTGGGAGCCAGAGGGGAGTGCCGACCCTGTTGTTGCAGAGGATCCAGCAGGAGGTCATCAGGATAGGTTCGCTCCTATGCCAGCTCACCCGCCGGTGTATGCGCCGGATCAGCCTCAGCCAGGGTGGCTGGATGAGTGAGTGTTAGCCATGGAGCTGTGTTGAGACTCGAGTGTGAGTCGCGTCCTTAAGTTAGTCTTTACTTCTTTAGTTGACGTTAAGGTTTCGTGTTTAGTTTGCTTCTTTGTATTGCTGAGTGTGCAATATGTGTTGCAAAGCTTGTAGGCTTAAATAAGCAGCCATACCAAGATTAAATAAAGAATTATTTCAGTTTGGGTATAACCTATCTCCCCGCTTTAGAAATTCTTGCTTCTTATCTATGCTACATCTACCTTTCCTAACCCAAGAGGCAATCATCAGATGGTGAATACTCGAGAGAACAACGGTGCTTCAGGAAGTGGACTGCGCCAGAACGACAACCCCAACGACGGAGGCAGCCCTCAACCACCGCCAGTAGACATGCAGAATCTGGGAGCGTTTCTCGCTGCACAAACTCAAATAATGCAGACCATGATGCAGCAAATGCAGCAGATGACCAACGCAGCAGCAACCAACAACAACCCTGCAGCCCAGAACAACCATGGTGGACCTCGATCTCACTCCAAGCTATCATATTTTATGAGGACTAGGCCACCAACGTTTTCAGGAAATGTGAACCCTTTGGAAGCCGATGACTGGCTTAGGACTATTGAAAAGAAGCTCCACATCACGCAATGTGAAGGAAATGAGAAGGTGCTCTACGCCTCTCATCAACTGGAATGAACCGCCGCAGAATGGTGGGAGAATTACTGTGCCGCTCATGGAGCCCCACAAGAGATCACTTGGGAGGAGTTTACTATTGCTTTTCGCCAGTACCATGTTCCGGAGGGAATGATGGATCTTAAGAAGGAAGAGTTCAGGGCTCTGAAGCAAGGAGGCCAACCAGTGGCCGAATACCAGAATAAATTTACTCAGTTAGCTCGCTATGCCCCTAAAGACGTAGCGACGGACAAAGCTAGGCAATCTCGTTTCATGAAGGGACTGAATTCAGGACTCAGTGGGGCCGATTACCACAATTTTCGGACTTTCGTGAGTTAGTCAATAAGGCTTTGATCCTAGAGGATAAGTGCAAAGAGCTGGGTGAAAACCGTAAGCGCTTAATGAATAATCAGGGTGGACGTCCAAACCATCTACGTTTGAGGATGTCACCACAGCAATTTGCCAAGTTCCAACCACCAGCCGTGAACAAGACATCAACCCCTGCACCTCGCCCTGCTAATCAGAACTTCCAGACACCAGCACAGGGCAACAATGCACCAGGAGGGAACCAGCAGTCTGCAGTGAAAAGATGCTACACATGCAATGAGCCAGGGCACTTTTCCAATAGGTATCCACAGAAGGGAGGCATTACACCAGTTCGTTTCAACTTGGGAACAACACCTGCCAAGGCACCAGCCTCAGGAGGAAATCGTGCACCAGGTCAAGCTGGAGCAACACCGCAATCAACAGTGTGGGGAAGGATCAACCACATCACCGCGGATGGAGCTCAGGAGGCTACAGACGTCGTACTGGGTAAGTTCCTGGTCAACTCAGTACCTGCTACAGTTTTGTTTGATTCTGGAGCTTCGCATTTGTTCGTTTCTCAAAGTTTTGCAACCAAGAATGGATTTAAAGTGGTGAATCTTAAGTGTGTCCTCTTAGTCCAAGCCCCAGGATCCGAGCTTAGATCTAGCCTTGGGTGTTTGGGAGCTAAGTTGCTTATGGATGGGATAGAATTTCTAGCGAATCTTATCTTAATAGATGCACAATCCCTAGACGTCATCCTTGGAATAGATTGGCTGTCTAAGCATAAGACCGTTTTGGATTGTGGCCGAAGGATCGTAACTTTGGAAGGCCCTAGTGGCAAGAAAGTAGAATTTCAAGCAACCGTAGTTCGAGATGGGCAGTTAGTGGTCAACAGTGTGAAAGCCATCAGCATGGAAGATGTGCCAGTAGTCAGAGAATACCCAGACGTGTTCCCGGAAAATTTACGGGATCGCCGCGGATCGCGATATCGAGTTTGTCATTGAGTTGGCACCAGGGACAGCACCGATATCAAAGAGACCATATCGGATGCCTATCGACGAGTTAGTGGAAATGAAGAAGCAGATTGAGGAACTGCAAGAAAAAGGTTTCATTAGACCTAGTTCATTGCCGTGGGGAGCCCCGGTTTTGTTTGTTCGTAAAAAGGACGGAAGTCTTAGAATGTGCATCGATTATCGTGCACTGAATGAAGTAACGATCAAGAATAAGTATCCGTTGCCCAGGATCGATGACTTATTTGATCAGTTAAGAGGAGTTGGAGTTTTCTCCAAAATAGACCTTCGTTCAGGATACCATCAGTTGAAGATCCGAGCGGAGGATGTGCCTAAGACTGCGTTTTCTACGCGATATGGACATTATGAGTTCACAGTCATGTCATTTGGATTGACGAATGCCCTGCATATTTCATGAACATGATGAATAAGGTTTTCATGGAATATTTGGATAAGTTTGTTGTAGTCTTTATAGACGATATCTTGGTTTACTCGAAGATAGAGGAAGAGCATGCAGAACATCTGAGGATGGTTCTAGAGAGGCTACGAGAGCATCAGCTGTATGCTAAGTTTAGCAAGTGTGAATTCTGGAAGGAGAAAGTTGAATTCTTGGGTCATGTAATTACTACTAAAGGAGTTGCAGTTAACCCCAGCAAAGTGGACGCAGTGTTGCATTGGGAGCAACCAAAGTCTGTTACCCAGATCCGTAGTTTTCTAGGAATGGCGGGATACTACCGTCGGTTCATAGAAGGATTCTCGACAATTGCTAAACCCCTGACGCAGTTGTTGAAGAAGGAAAAGAAGTTTGCATGGACGCCAGAGTGCGAGAAAAGCTTTATGGAATTAAAGAAGCGTTTAACGACAGCCCCCGTATTAGTGTTGCCAGATGTGCAGAATGGATTTGATATTTATTGCGATGCTTCAAAGCAAGGCTTGGGGTGCGTGTTAATGCTAGTAGGCAAAGTCGTTGCTTATACGTCAAGACAGTTAAGACCGCATGAAGTGAATTACCCAACGCATGATTTGGAGTTAGCAGCCGTAGTGCATGCTTTAAAGATATGGCGTCATTATCTCATAGGAAATAGATGTGAGATATATACAGACCATAAGAGCGTGAAATACATATTCACTCAAGCAGATCTGAATATGAGACAGCGAAGGTGGCTAGAGCTAATCAAGGATTATAATGTGGGAATCCATTATCATCTCGGAAAAGCCAATGTGGTAGCAGATGTCCTGAGTCGAAAGAGCCATAGCGCAAATACGCTAAAAATGGAGGATCAACCAGAACTATGCAAGGAATTTCAGAAACTAAGGTTGGAAGTCGCTCGCAGGAATGGTAGTTGCTGACCGAAGTGAGGCCAACATTTGGAGGATCGATTAGTTGTAAGGACCGAATCCATCGATCAAACCCACCGTGTTTACGCACTAGTCCCGGATCAACGCTAGTGCACACAACTCAACATTGGTACATATCACATCATACACAGCGATAATAGAATAATAGTTCATTCATTGATATATCTAAAGGTATGATCTTATGACCAACTTACATTATTAAGCCACGCAGGCAAGACCGAAATATAAACTAGTAATTAAGCGTGAAAAGTAGAAAACGTAGATAGCTCATCCAGTTCACCACAGGCAACCAACAAGGCTCGGACCCTAATGACTCGTGTCTTCCTGGACTTCATCTTCCAACACAGGTGTAGATTCTTCAACTGTTGATTATTGTTGTTTGGCAAGGGTGAGTACTTAAGCACTCAACAAGTTGTGCACATAATGCAATTCTATGTATCTATATGCAAGGCTTATTCCAATGGATAGGCTATCATGGCTATTTTGCAATAAGCATCATTTATGAACGAATACAGTAAATAGATTGTAAAGACTGTAAAACAAATATCAATAGTAAATAAATTCAGTATTTCTCAAGTAAACCAAACTTCCAATCCTTTACAATGCTCTGGCTTAACCGGATACTACCCGCTAAGGTTTCAACACTGGTGGGTCTGAAAACCATAACCAGGGCCCCCCTCTTGCGCCATGTGAATTACACCATAACTCGGGAACTCACACCGACCACGATAGTACCAAAATCAAGACATTGCAAATTACTTAGCTAGGCTGGCCCATACCAGACATGTGGTTGCATGATTGACTCAGGTCAAAGGCTTGCAAGGTTAAGTCCTTATTGTGATCAAGGCAAGACTTCCACATACCCTCTGCCCATCGGGCCCACCTTGGCATCCTCGCCCCTTGTCACTTGCCCCAATCTAAATTATTATCACCCAGTTGATTACCAAGCACCACGTGCCATCAACAATTCAACATCGTTGCGTGACATGACTCGCCACAACAACTCAATCTCATCGTGTGATCCCACATGACACACAAGTTCATAACATTGTTCCATATTCCATTAATCAAGATTAATTATCAATGATTCTGACACATGTGATGACGTGGCAAGGCTAAGCAACTAATACGAACTAATCCTCCAATGTTGATTATAATTATTAAGCAACTATGTTTAACCAATCTAGGGTGACAATGGATCATGGCATACAATGACAAGGTAGGGTGTAGATCAAATTGGTATAATAGCTAAGTCCCAATTTAATTTGAAACAATTGTACACTTGAAATAATATGCAATAGGGTAAAACAAATATAGCAATTTTATAAACATGGGTTCAACATGATCAAAGCACAACTTGCCTTGGAATAGGTCCTGATCTGGTTCTGGAACTTGCTCTTGAGTTGCTGGATCTTCCTCCGAAGCGTCGCACAATTCAACGTCTACACGTACCGAAGAAGAAAAGCAAATAAATGCCAAAACCGAGAGCAATTGAACTCCAAAAATCAAATAAAATTCACCATTAAATAGATCTCAATTTTACAAATTTTTAGAAATTGGAATCACTCAAATCCGAGTTACGATGCAAAAGATATTGCCTTTTGAAGTTTGAAATAAATACTGAAAATACAGAAATTAGAAATTCGGAATTAACAGATTTATTTTTATTCTGAAAAACCGATTTATGATGTCAGCGTGACCTCATGATGACGTCATCAACACAGAATTTCCAATCGGATTATTTTCCAATTGAAAAATACCTTTATGACGCAAGCATGACGTCAGCGAGACCTCGAGCCAATCACAAGCCGACACGTGTCCCGGGCGTATAGACTGGGTCCACGACACAGCACGAGACTACGGTGTACTCGATCCATGCCGCCTCGGCACCCACGCCCGACACGCGTTGCAATCTGATTGGTCTCACGTGCGGCTCGATCTGGTCGGAGGAAAAGGAATCGGACGGCTACGATCTAATCTGACTACGAGTCCCTCATCCGACGACTTACCAAGATCTGACGGTCGAACGTGAGCGCGACGAGACGACGATGGCGCGGCGGCGCCTTTCACCGGAGATGGAGAAGATGACCCCTGACGCGGCGCTTGGCGGGCTCTGGCGGCGATGGCGGGGATCCGACGCGCACGCGGTTCGACGAACTTCGGTTCTGCGGCCCAAGCAACGGAAGACGGCAGATCGGCGGCGTCCTCGGTCAAAAACCGCAGCGGTTCCACGCTTCAACTCCGGCGAGCTTCGCGGCTGCGTTCCACGGTACGCTCTCGCGAAACCTTCGACCAAAATATGCGGCGTTCAGCTGCGAACCTCGGGTGCTACCCCTCCTTTTATAGCCTCGGCGTCCAGGCTCTACGGCGAAAAGAAATCCGACGTCGTAACGGCGGCGGACTCGAGTCCCGAACGGAGACGATGACCGATCGCGTGGCGCGTGTCACGATCCGACGGCCAAAACGTGGCGCACACGCGCCTCGCCGGACCGTTGGATCGCACACAAACGCCACGCGATCTAGGGTTTTGCCCTTGCGTCTCACGGGCCGGACTGGCCGCACCGACGCTGGTTAATAAGACAAATGTTGGGCCCGGCCAACACTTATTCACAAGACTTTTAACAGATTTCTTATTTAAAATAATTGAAGAAATTCATTTTATTTGTTTCAGGCAATAAAACTATTAGGAAAAATCCAAGAAAAATCTCAAAAATACTTTGAGACATTCTGGACTCAAATAAAATATTTTTGGCAAATCTTTATTTTAACTTTGCATAGATTTAAATAGATTTGAATAAAAGGCAATAAACTTGATTTCAAATTAATTCAAATAATTCCAGAAAAATCCAAATAAATTCCAGAAAATCACAAATGCACATTTAAGCAATAAAAACTTAATTAAGCCAAATTTTGGGATGTTACAAACCTCCCCCCCTTAAGAGAATCTCGACTCGAGATTCAGGGCTAGCTAGAGAATAGGTTCGAAAATTCTGACTTCAAATCTTCTTCTCGCTCCCAAGTGGCTTCACTTTCTAATGATTGCTCCTTGAACTCGCAAAGCGAATAGACTTGTTTCGGTCTTGCGCTCCATAACATCAAAATTCGACCGGTTGCTCTTTGTAAGTCAAATCTTCTTTCACTCTATCGCATCCAACGGGTTTGCTCTGTTGGCACTCTGAGACACTTCTTAGGCTGCGACACATGGAATACATCATGCACTCGCGCCAAGGATCGAGGCAACTCTAATCGACACGCTACCTCTCCTCGACGGCTCGTAATCTTGAGCATGGACCAATATATCTTGGCGCAAGCTTCCTTTAACGTGAAATCTTTAACGCCCTTAAGAGGGGTAAACTTGAGATACACATGATCTTACGTTCAAAACTCAAATCTCGGCGACGGTTATCTGCGTAACTCTTCTGTCTTGACTGTGCTATCTTCAACCTCTCTCTGATCATTGCAACTTGACTTTCTGCCTCTTCGAGAATATCTGGCCCAAAAACCAAACGTTCTCCTGTTTCGTTCCAATTTAATGGAGTACGACAAGCACGTCCATACAACGCCTCAAACGGTGACATCTGCAAGCTAGCTTGGTAGCTATTATTGTAACTGAATTCTGCATATGGCAAACTTTTATCCCAAGATGTAGCATAAGCTAAAGCACAAGCTCTCAACATATCCTCTAAAATCTGATTTACTCTTTCAATCTGACCATCTGTCTGCGGGTGATATGCTGTACTAAAATTCAGACGAGTCCCCATTGCTTCATGCAACTTGTTCCAAAACCTTGAGGTAAATTGGGTACCTCTGTCCGACACAATCTTCTTGGGCACTCCATGCAAGCATACAATCCTTGACATGTACAACTCCGCTAAACGATCTCCCGAATAAGTGGTCTGTAACATCCCAAAATTTCATTTCAAAAATAGCATAAAAAAAATTAAATTATTATTTTTATCGGTTGTCTCAAGTTTATTTGTCTCCTCTTTATTTTCTGGATTTCTCTCGAGTTCAAAAGAATAATACTTTTGCCTATTTTTAGAAAAACTTAAAACTATTTCCTTAAAAAAATTAATAATAAAAACCCTATTTAAGATGGAATTAGTTTTTTTTAAAAAAATATATCACAAGGAACTTCGGTGAATTTTCCTATTATTTGTTAAAATCCTGATTTCAAAATCTTTTCAAAAGTCTCATCAAATAAAAATATATGTGGATATAAAAATAAAATATTTGGTGGTACCAAAATATTTTAGTTGATCTCAAAATGTCCTAATTAAACTCCCTGAATTTTCTTAGAATTTTTGGGGTTGTTTTAGTATTTTCCAAATTAAAAAGATATTAAAAACAATATTAAATTATTTACTGTACACGAATAAAATTATTATTTTATATAATAATATTTTATTTGTGTTACTAAGGCTGTGGGTCACGTTCCAGATTTTTCGCTGATTTTTAAACGGTTGATTGATATTTATTTCGATTTTATGGGCGATACTTAATAATTCGGATTAAATAATCAGTAACTGCTACAGAAATTCCGGCAGTTTCCATTCATAACTCCGGCGAGCTCTCCTGGTCACTCCCGATCTTATTTTGATCTGAAATTTTTACCAGAGCTTCCTCTTGCTGTCCTCTACATCCAGTAAAATCAGATTTTGAAAATACCTACGGGAGCACCTCCGGCAACCGATTTTCTTCCCAACTCCGTCGAGCTTTTCCCGTTGATCCATTGCTCCTTTGTTCCTGAGAATTGAACCCTAGACGCCTCTCCTCATTCCCCACATCATACTCAAAGATCAGCGTCAGGATCGCAACGGAGCTCCCTCGGCAAGCCTTTTTCCCCAACTCCGGTGAGAAATTCGGCGAGCTCTACTGGGCTCTCCCGAACTCCGTTCATCCTCAAATTTTTGGTGGAGGACCCCCATGAAGGTTGCAACACCTCTGTGAAACAGTTTTGGAAAATTCCAAACAGAGCACCGCCGGCGACCCTTTTTCTCCTACAACCTCGACGAGCTCTTCCGGTGCGCCGCCATCACCAGCCGATCTTGGCATCGCGTTCCCCGTCATACCAGTGAGTTTTTCTAAAATCTGCTCATGTCATCTCGTGCCATATGGTCAGATCTATCTCTCCACCAAATTTGGTGCAGTTTCATCCAGGAAATCAAAAGTTATGGCCGTTCCAATCTCGAATCTTGCCGTCGCCCGTTCTCCTTCGTTTTTGCGAGTTTGACCGTGAAATGTTTTCTGTAGACTCCTCTTGATGTCCTCTACACGGTGCTCACCCTAACTCAAGGTTTGGCCCACTGGGTTTGTGCATAAAAATCAATCTTCCCGGATCAGACTGCGTTCCAACGGCAGAAAACTTCGTCGCGCGTTGCCCGTTGATCCAGAAGGTAAAACTCAGATCCGTTTATGTCATATTGTGCCAAATGATCCCAGATAGCTCTCTGTAAATTTTGGTTAGGTTTCATCCATTATTTTAATAGTTATGATCGTTTGATCTATTGGCTCCGGCAGCCGTTCGTCGACAGTTTGTGATATGTCCGTTGGGTTGCCGCCAAATCCGCTTATACCGTTGAGATCGTCTCGCCGCGTTCTACGTGGTGCTCACTTCCCCTCCACTGTTCCATCCTCCGAAAATTTTAATATTTGTTACCGTCGCCTTTTTGCCACCGCCGCGCGTCGTCTTGTGCCGCCAACCATTTTGGTTTGTCGTGGCCATGTCATTGTGTCCAGAAGATCATTATCCCCTATTTTGCCCACCGTTGAAGTTCATTGATCCCCGGTTGCCGTCAAAGCCATGTTCTAGAATCTACCCGACGTCTTTTGGCCTAGTCCTTCGTGTCGGTGCGCATTTCGGTTCGCCATCTTTGGTAACCTTTAATCGCAGAGCTAACCCTACCATCCTACCCTATGCCAAGTGTATTCATCCTTGAATCGTTTCGCTCAAACCCGGACTTAACCCTTGGTCCAATTTGTCGTTGCGTCACGATATGTGTACCCCGCAGATCTCAAACCAAATTGGAGCCATGTCATGATCTCGCTGCCCTATCTTTCAACCGAGGGTTTCCACCTTATAATCTCATAAGTGTTCTATTAACGCTTCACCTTCATCGTTAACGTCCCGCCGTTAACGTTCCGTCGTTAACGTTCCGCTGCTAACGTTTCTTCATTAACGTTCCGCCGTTAACGCTTTGCTCTCGCTTCGCTATCATCGCATACGCGCATTCCAGCAAGAGCGTAGCGCGATGTCATTATCCTTTCTATCGTCCTATCGTGATCTAACCCCATTCCTTGTGAGTCTGGCTTTATCTTTCGATCATCTGCAAAGCCGGACCAAAACCTAACTTAAGACCGGTTCGATGGACTGAGTTCATCGTGAGCCGCTATTGCCATGATGCGGTTTTCCTCGTTGTGTCCACCGTAGTAAGATATTTGTACTTGTCTTACTACATATCGTCATCGCCTGTTATCGTCAAGTCTCTTCTTTGATGTATGATCAACCCGGATCGGATCGCATTGAATGTCGATTCCATCCGTCCTGTCTTATCCTCAAAATCTAATCGCCATTAACCTAGAATTCATTCGTGGACTTGGTCGATAGACCATTGGCCATATGTCATATCCTGGTGCCATATCTATTCTATTAGTCTATCTTTCTTTTGTTTGACTGTGTATTTGTTTTGTCAACAAAAGTCAACATTAAGCATCAGTTTAGTTCATCATGAACTAACATATCTTTATGGACCCGATCTATAGATCAAGAGCCCATATGTCAATGTCTGTCCAATTGAGTTAATTAATCTCGAAGGATATCCCTGGAATATACTCTGTTTTCCCTAATTATCAGTCGTAACCTTCTCGATAAATCCTCTGAAAGCCTGTTCTCTTTCATCCGATCTTCGATCAAATCTAAGTTCCTAAATTCAATCATTTCCGTTCAGTACCAATCTAATTTTAAATTGGAGTTTATTTGAATTGCTTTTGAGTTTTGTTGTATTTGTGCTTCTTTGTCGTTAGACGTGTCGTCCAGAAGCTACCCGAAGTAGCTGAAGGACGAGGAAGTCGAAGCATTCGATTGAAGAGCCAAAGGTTGAGGAAGCCGAAGATCAATTAAAAAGAGTAAAGAGCAGTTTATAGCAAGTGCCAGGTAAGTTGTGCTTTGATCATGTTGAACCTATGATTTCAAAAACTGCTATATTGTTTTACTTTATTGCATATTATTTGACATGTACAAATGTCTTCAATTAAATTTGGGACTTAGCTATTATACCCATTTGCTCTACACCCTACCTTGCCATTTGTATACCATGATATATTGTCACCCTAGATTGGTTCATTATAGTTGGTTAGTAATAATAATCAACATGGGATGGTTAGACCGTATTAGTTGCTTAGCCATGCCACGCCATCACATGTACTTTAGTCTTTGATAAATAATCTTGACTAATGGAATATGGAACGATGTTATGAACTTGTGTGTTATGTGTGGTCACACGATGAGATTGAGTTGTGGTGGCGAGAGGATGTCACGCAACGAGGTTAAATTGCTGATGGCATGTGGTGCTTGGTAATCAACTGGGGTGGTTATGATTTAGATTGGGGCAAGTGGCAAGGGGCGAGGATGCCAAGGTGGGCCCGATGGGCAGGGGGTATGTGGAAGTCTTGCCTCGATCATCTTAAGGACTTAACCTTGCAAGTCTTTGACCTGAGTCAATCATGCAACCACATGTCTGGTATGGGACAGACCTAGTTGAGTATGATTCCGAAGTCTTAGCATGTGAGACCTCGGGTGGTTTTGTAGCCGTGGATGTGGAAAGAAGGGTGTAGTGTTTAGGATCGGTCTTACATCTCTTCAACGGTATCGTTAGCCCTGCACTTCCGCTCCGCAAAGGAAGGGACAGTGGGGACTATACCGGAGGTACGCATGCGAGGATAGAAGTTTACTGAAAGACTTTGTTATGGTTACTACTTTGTGTGGTGTTTAACTATATCGTGTGGGTAAAGTGTATAACCTCTGCAGAGTGTACAAACTATTCGAATAGCCGTGTCCACTGTATTGGACAAAGCTCGGAATTACTGATTAAGGGTTAGACTTTTGAAATGAAAACTTGGAATGGGATGGCGGGATTGCCATGAAAGGTTGGAACTTGACATAGGATTGGAAACTTGGTTTACTTGAAATCTTTGAATCTATCTATTGTTTGTTATTTGTTTTACGATCTTTACAATCTATTTATTGTATTTGTTCATAAATGCTGCTTATTGCAAAATAGCCATAATAGCCTTTTCCTTTGAAATAAGCCCTACATATAGTTACATAGAATTGCATTCTGTGCACAACTTGTTGAGTGCTTTATGTACTCACCCCCTTGCAACACACAAAATCATCAGTTGAGGAGAAGACCACAATTTCGAAGGAGGAGAAGTTCCATGAGGAGGCGATTATCTAGGAGTTGAACCTTGTCAGTTGCCTGTGGTATATTGATGGGATTCGTCGACGTTTTCTTTCCGCTGCTGCTTAAATTGTTGTTCAGCCTTATAAGGCATAATCATGTAAGTTGACCATAAGGTCATGTAACTAGTTGTATTTAATATATGACGTCTTTTATCTTTTTTCGCTATGTATGATTGTGATATTTCATCTATGTTGAGACTGTGTGCACTAGCATGATCCTGGACTAGTGCTGAATACACAGAGGGTCCGGATTTACATATTCGAGTCCCGACATGGTCTTTACTGGGATAAAATGGGCGACCTTGGTTAGACGATCCACAATAACCCAAATGGAATCGTAACCTCTATGAGTTTTAGGTAAACCGGTGATAAAGTCCATTCCGATTTCCTCCCACTTCCATTCCGGAATTTTCAACGGCTGCAATAAACCAGCGGGTCTTTGATGCATAGCTTTTACTCTCTGACATACGTCATATAAAGCAACATGCGCAGCTACTTCACGCTTCATATTAGGCCACCAAAATCTCTCTTTCAAATCCTGGTACATCTTGGCACTTCCTGGATGAATCGAGTACTTCGAATCGTGAGCTTCCTCAAGAATCAACTGTTTTAGTTCCTTTTTATCCGGTACACAAATTTGGCCTTTGAAAAACATGGTTCCTTGCTGTTTGCACCAAAATTCGGCAAGTTAGTCTAAATCAGGCAAATACAAATTAAAGATGCGGGAGCTAATAGAAGTTTGGAAAGAATCTGAGATGTTTGGTAAAACTAAGATTTTTAAGGAAACAACCTCTAAAGATAAGGGCCGATACGGATCTGGACCTTGAAGCGTGTTGGAGTAGGATACGATCGGTCAAGGGTATAAAAGAAGAGCCAAGCAAACCGCAAGAAATAATCATCAACACATACAAACAATCACTTTACTTTTCATCTATTTTTCCCGTCGACTAGGAGTAGTTCTTGTAATTTAGCCTTTGTAATCGATCTTGATCAATAAAGTTGCGCGATCGCCGATTGTTGATCTTCGCCAATTACGCCTGTGTTCGATTTATTCGATTTTGTTGCGCACGCTTCTTCGTAATCGATCCGCTTTTATCCTCCGATTAGCTTTAATCGGCTAATTAGACTTACCTTGTTACTTTGATCT
This sequence comes from Otatea glauca, assembly GCA_036346275.1. Lineage (NCBI taxonomy): Eukaryota > Viridiplantae > Streptophyta > Magnoliopsida > Poales > Poaceae > Otatea > Otatea glauca. The sequence continues at coordinate 46,478,266 of CM070721.1, read as the reverse complement.
TGATCGGCTTCAAGTCGATTGAGTATAAGCGATTGATCTTAACGATCGGCTTGAGTGAATTTTATTGTTTTTACCTTGTCGATTCGAGTCAAATCGACCGCACGCTCAACTGGTGTTCGTCTCGTGTCTTTGCTGTCGTAAACCCTACATCAAGTTTTGACGCCAACACACTCTTAGCACGCCGGTGGGACCCGTAATGTCTTCATCGAAGTCGATTCCGCCATCGGATCTCAACTCGAAGCTATAATCGTCCCAACAATGGACGATTTGTCCGCAAACGCCAAGAAATTGAAGCTCTAAAGTCGCTCTTGAAGAGATGATGCTAAGTTGCTATCGAGAAAACAAGACGTGGCGTTACTCAAAAATCCGCCCTACCGACGGTCAACGCCCAGGTGATGCGGGCATATGTAACAAGTAAGCCGATATCTACCGCCGCAAGCGAATTATCGGCTATGATTAATCAATCTGACACCACGCCTTGATAAATCAATCATCGGCTCTAGTGACAACCCTCGCCGATGATAGCAAATAGCGCCAAAACTATAGCCCGTGAGTTGGCCTCGTCGGAAGTTTGCTAGATCCACTACAAGCTCGCCAAATTATCCCGCTTTTTCAAGATCACAAAACACGCAGAGCACACCAATGATCCTAAACCATCGGCTATAACCTCACCTCCCACGATGATGCCCACACAACCCACGGTCATACCGCCTAGGATCCTCGGTCAAGTGGGGTGAGCCATTACCACGCCTATACCGACGCCGCTAAGTTAGATTCGCCCATCAACCTACCGCCGCCGGCTCCTTTACGCTTTTCCCCAATCGGTTTCACAACCGATTGGATCCGAGAGATATCCTCAAGAGCCTACCCCGCTTAGAAACCCGGGTCCACACAGGTAGTAACGATTCGTAACCGCTTATCCGGTGTTTAACCACAATTAGGCATAATCGCACGATCAAGATAATCGAATGCACGACGCGCGGCGTAATTGGCAACCCGAGCTTGCACTCGGGGCGGGATGTGATTATGATCGACATTATCGGGGCCGCTGTGCGGTGGCCGATAATGCCGATTGGACCGATCGATCTGCACTGCTTTGAGGATCGACTTGGCATACAACCGAAGGAAAAGTGATCGGCTATAGAAAGCCGTACTCGATTACATAGATCGTATGCCCTACCCTCATAATTTTAGAGTCCCTGACTTCGCCAAATTCTCCGGGATGACTCGATCACAACCTTGGAGCATGTTGACGCTTTATCGCGACACGCGTGAAGCACCTAATCGACGGTTTGAAAATTAGATTATTTCCGTTATCTTTGTCCAGGGCAGATTTACTTGGTTTACTTGTTTGCCTCGAATTCGGTCCATCGTGGAACGATTTGGAAAGCCGATTCCATGAATATTTCTTTTCGGCGATCGGAGCTTAGAATTTCAGATCCGAGTTCTAGACGTCAAAAATTTGGGAATCGATATGATTACATCAAGAGGTTTAGAGAAATTAGAATCGTGTTTTAGTGTCACGTTACGACAACCAATTGGCCGATTTAGCATTTCAAGGTTTGATCCCGCCACTTAGGGAGAAATTCGGAGGACAAGAATTCACCGACCTTAGCCATTTGTTGCCGAGTGTATCGGCTCAAGAAAGCCGATTTATCGATCACAAAGTATTTAAAGACAGATTTAAGAACAATAATAGCAATAATAAAGAGAAGGATAAGGCCAAGGTTAATATGGTTGAGTATTGTCCTAGTGATTCGCTCGGAGGATGAGGAAGGTATAAACATAGCCGAATGGATAAGAGGGTCTAAGAAATCCTTAGTCTGTTTACTTGGTTTAAGCCGACTAGGAACAAGTCGGAGGCCAAATACTCTTTTACGCTTCCAAGTGCGATCGCATTTTTGATTTACTTTTGCAAGAAAAATAATACGGCTGTCGGAGGGACATGTAATACCATCAACCGACGAGATCAAAAACGCAGTATTGCAAGTGGCATCATTCTTATTCACATAACACTAATGACCGCAATATCTTCCGTCAACAGATCCAATCGCCATTGAAGATGGTCGGTTGAAGTTCGCCGATGAGCCGACCATGCGGTGGACGCCGATCCATTTCCTATTAATGTGGTACAATGCTCGGCTAAAGGAAAAGAGCCGATGCAAAATGAGCGAAGAAGGATCAACAAGACGATATACAATCGAGCTCTGACGGCGCCGACACTAAAGATTACCATCGGCTCGTACAAATAGAAGCCGATCGAGACGGAAAAAATTCAAGGACCATTAAACCTAAGGGGAATCCCGGATAGGCAAATGGTACAAAGCGTAAAAGGTTCCATTAAGGCGGCCAATAAAAGGCCAGTCCTACGCTCACAATTAATGGAGAAATATGAAGGGATGAATAGCCGACCACGGTACCACACCCGGGTCGGATAATTTGTACCGCACAGAGAACGTGGAGAGGGCACATAGAAGGTGTCCTTTTGGCAATTTTGTGGGAGAGGAGAGTAGCGTTGCCATCACCGTATACCGCCTGATGGAACATTATCCTCGAGACGGTTATTAACACAATCGGCGGACCACGAGCTATCCGGGCCGATCGAGAGCAAGATGAAGTCACTGAAGGCCGGTCCATGAAAGATTATCTAAACCAAATCAAGAGCAAAGCCAAGCCAAGACACACACAACCGCTTCTACGCAAGAAGACTTGGTGAGTCGATACGGCCGGTGGAACCTAAACCTGTGGTGCCCATCGTGCCCGAGCAAATCACAACGACGACGGCTTCAGAGGCTAAGGACACAAGAAATTCGTGAAGCCGATGCCGAGAAAGAAAGAGACGGTGTTTAATGAACTTCGCCCAATGAGATGCGCCAGAAAGAGTGGAGAAGAAAAGATCAAGCGAAGAAGATTTGAATCGGTGATGACCGGACTCTCCCATGATTAGGGACGATACACCTCCCATGGACGCCAACATGGTGTTCACCTTGCCTACCGAGTTCAAAGTCGAAGAGAATCGCCAATGAGGCCGCTGCTCGCTTATGCTCCGGTACGTAACGCCATCTTTGAGAAACCCAAAGACGATCATCGGCATCCAAACCATTGTACCTAAAAGGATATATAAATGGCAAGTCGATATCAAGAATGCTGGTAGATGGAGGCGCCACAGTGAATCTAATGCCTTACACGACATGTAAAAAGCTGGGTAAGTCTGATGAAGACTTAATTAAAACTAACATGGTTCTGAATGACTTCACAAAGCACTCTACGTAGCAAAAGGTGTCATGGTCACAGAGCTAACTCGTCGGTAGTAAGACTTTGCCGACGCGGCGTTCTTTGTAATTGACGCCAAGGAAACTATAGTGTCTTTGCTTTCGGTCGAGATTGGATTCATGCAAATTGTCGTATCCCATCGACCATGCACCAAGCACTAGTTCAATGGAACGGAGAAGAAGTTGAAATCGTCACAGCCGATACATCGGCACACATCGCCATGGCTAGTTCCGATGCAAATTGGCAACACGAAGAAGCTGGTTGCATATCGGGCAAGGCACTGGACGATTGCGACTTCATATGCGTGAGCAAATACGACTAATGCCGATCGATGTCAAGTCGGCACTTTGATCGGGCAAATGAAGTATTGCGCCGATGGGGACAAGAAAAGCATTGAGGGTGCTACAAAACAAAATGCAAAGCTATCGGCAAACAACGGATAGCTACGAAGTCATAGAAGACTATGAAGAAATCGAAAAGTTAGGTCAAGGATTCACGCCCACCGACTTGCTTGAAGAAGTCGATATAGGTGAAGGTGATAGAAAAGACCAACTTTTGTCGCTGCAAATTTAGATGTAAAGTACAAGGAAAAATTAATAAAAATACTTAGGAATTATAAAGATTGTTTCGCTTGGGAATATCACGAGATGCCCGGATTAAGCCGTCACCGGTGGAACATCGGCTACCTATTAAATCGGGCTATCGACCGTTCAAACAGTATCCCAGGCGTTTTAATCCAGCCTTGTACCAAGTCATAAAAGAAGAGATAGAACGATTGTTAGAAGCAAAGTTTATCAGGCCTTGCCGATACGCTGAATGGGTTTCCAACATCGCTCCAAAGAATGAAGAAAATGGAAAACTTCGAGTATGTGTCGATTTTAGAGATCCGAACAAGGCGACGCCTAAAAGACGAATACCCTATGCCAATAGCCGATATGCTTATCGATGCTGCATCAGGAAATAAGATCATAAGCTTTTTGGACGGTAATGCCGGATATAATCAGATACTCATGGCAGAAGCCGATATACCCAAGACAGCCTTCAGATGTCCCGCAATAGGTTTATTCGAGTGGATCAGAATGACTTTCGCTTGAAAACACGGTGCAACATATCACGGCAATGAATCTTATTTTCCACGATTTAATCGGCCACACCGTTGAGATTTATATAGATGATGTAGTGGTAAAATCTGCAAAAATCTCCAACATCCGCCGATTTGGAGAGGGTGTTCAAAAACATAAGAGCGCATGGTTTGAAGATGAATCTTACAAGTGTGCGTTAGTGCGTGTCGGCAGGATGCTTTTGGGCTTTATGGTACATGAAAGAGGAATCAAGTCACCAAACAAGGGTCAAAGCCATAGCCAATACCAAACCGCCAACATGTAAAAACGAATTACAAAAGTTGATCGGCAAAATTAACTATCTTCGCTCGGTTCATCTCGAACCTCTCTGGTAGGATTCGTGCTTTTACTCCTTTATCAAGTTAAAAGACAATGAAGAATTTATATGGGGAGCCGATCACAGTAAAGCATTTGACGAAGTAAAAGGTATTTATCCAACCCTCCACTCTGGCCGCACCTCAAAAGGTGTTCCTTCAGATTGTATGTCTCACCAAGAAGATACTATTGGAGCTGTTTGGCACAAGAAGTACATGGTAAAGAGAGGGTTATCTTTATTTAAGCGACGGTTGCTAGATGCGTAAGTCGTACCCTTTCATTGAAAAATTATGTTTATCTTTGTACTTTTCATGCACAAGGCTAAGGCACTACATACTAGCATCGGCTTGTAAAGTCATCCAGAAACCGATGTTATAAAGTATATATTGTCGGCTCCAATTTTGCGAGGTCGACTTGGCAAATGGGCTTACGCCTTGGTCGAGTTCGATTTATCATATGAATCACCAAAGCGCTTAAGGGACAAGTCCTAGCCGATTTTATAACAGACATGACACAATGCAAACTTAGTCTTGATCGCGCCATGGCGATCGCTCTTTGATGGATCAAGATGCGAGGAAGGATATGGTATCGGCATTGTACTCACTTCACCTAGAGGGCATAGCTTTGAATTTGCATTTCGCTAAATAGCGATGCTCAAACAACCAGCCGAGTATGAAGCGCTACTCAAAGGCTTACAGCTTGTTGGAAAATATTGGAGTGGCGCGCGTTGAAGCGTATGGTGATTCACTATTGGTAGTACAAAGAAATAAAAGGAGAATATCAATGTCGAGATGAAGTACTAACGAAATACTTAGAACAATGCTTAGAGATGATAAGCTCTTTTACATCATTTTTTATTGGTCATGTTCCTCGAGGATTGAACGACAGAGCTAATGCTTTGGCCCAACAAGCATCAGGGTATAGAGATGTTGGCCAAGTCGAAACCGAACTTGTAGATAAAGCAATAATGTGCACGGATATTGCCGATTGGAGGACGAAATAAAAGATTATCTAGTTGATCCATCTAAGCCAACGGACGAAGGATACGGCAACAAGCATTGAAGTACGTTATCATGGACGATACACTGTATTATCGGACTATGGAAGGCTTGTTGCTAAAATGCCTTGAGGCTGAAGAAGCCCGAGTGGCGATGGGTGAAGTGCATGAAGGAATTTGTGGATCTCATCAATCGCACATAAAATGAAATGGATGCTTAGGCGACGGGTTATTTTTGGCCAACGATGCTAGAAGATTGCTTCAAATATTACAAAGGATGTCGACATGTCAAAAGTTTGGCAACGCATAACTAGCACCAACATCGGCTTTGCATCCAATTATCAAACCTTGGCCATTCGGAGGTTGGGGAATAGACATAATCGCCAAATTTTTCTGCTTCAAGTAAAGGCCATAAATTTATTTTGGCCGCAACCGATTATTTTTCAAATGGGTTGAAGCTATACCACTTAAGAAGGTGACTAGCGTTGAGGCGATTAGCTTCGTGAATGAACATATCGCCCATCGGTTTGGAATACCACAGACAATCACGACCGATCAAGGGACGGTATTCATGTCTAACGAGTTTCAAGGTTATGCAACGAGTCTAGGGATCAAATTGTTAAATTCTCGCCAGATTACGCTCGGCTAATGGACGGGCCGAGTCGCCTAATAAAACACTTATTAAATTAATCAAAAGAAAGATTGATGAAAAGCCGAGGAATTGGCACTCGACACTATCGGAGTCATTGTGGGCCTATCGCTATCTTATCACGGGCAACGAAGCTTTCACCCTACCGGTTGGTGTATGGACAGAAGCCGTTTCTACCCGTGGAGATCAACATTGAGTCGATATTTAATAGCCGACAAAAATGGTTTGTCGGCTCAAGATTACAACGATTTAATGATAGACAACTTGGACGAGTTGGTCGGGTTACGTTGGTTACACTTGATCGGCTTAAGAAGAACAAGATCGAGTAGCAAAGGCGATAACAAAAGGTCTTGCCTAAATCTTTCGATCAAGCCGATTTAGTATGGAAAACTATACTACCCGTTGGTTCCAAAGATAACCGATTTGGGAAATGGTCGCCACGTGGGAAGGACCATACAAGATTAATCGACTAGTCGGTGGGAACTCGTACTTATCGGAAACACTTGAAGGGCATGTCCCGCCTAAAGCCATTAATGGGAAATATCTAAAGAAATATTATCCTAGCGTTTGATCGAGCCTAGCCGACTAAAATCATGTTCGGGCCAAGATTAACACGATGTCGTTAATCGGTGAAAGGATTACGACTAGAGATGTAAGCAAGATAAAATCGTTAAAAAGCCGATTATAAACATAACAAGTACAGATTACAAGAATATTCGTGATGATTCGGGACAAGTTTTCCAAAATGAACAATAAAGTTTTATTGGATGCCGATCTGGAAGAGTCGCGCCAAAGCCGATAAAACACCATTTGCCTTTGCAATGATCCTTGATTTCGCCCGTAAGACGCTCATCGCCCTTGGCATTCCGGGCACCATTTTTACCTTGGCCGATTGCTTGGTCACATTTTCAACACCATCGCAATGCTAAGTTTTTCTTCCTTGACTCCGTCGTTGGTCTCCAAGGTTTGTTGGCCTTTTCCGATTTGTTTCTCGAGCTTGACCAATTCTTCCCGGAGAAATTTCTTTGTTTTTTCCAATTTCAAGAGAGCTTCCTTGGTCGATTTGAGATGCCGAGCACCATATCAAATTTGCGCTTTTGGCCTTGGCATCAAGAACCGCTTCCTCCAGAGTTTCCGACGGCCTCTTGGGCCTCACGGCGCTTGATCCGCTTCTCTGCCTCCTCAACTTCTTTTCTTCTCGTCATCCCAAATGACATACATCCGTAAGAGCTTGCATTGCTTCGGAGGAAGATCGGCTTCAACGGCAGCCATGGCATCCCTTATCGGTGATTGTTAACCAGATCTCCGATCGTGGTTGCATCACAAGCTTGAAAAGCCCGCCAAGACGCTCTTTCATGCACGGAGCGGAGGTAACCACAGCCGATGCCTTTTCGATACTTCAAGAATTCTTCCGATTTACGCATCATAGTCGTCCGTAGCCATAATCTCGGTCGCCAAGATCGGCGGTGAAAATCCAAGCAGCATTTGTTTGATCCGATGGTTCCGGAAATCGATGGTCAAGCAGAGTTGGCTCGTGCAAGAGTTGGAGCAGTTGAAATGTTCGAAAATCGCAAGGATCTTCTCGACTTGAGCAGATTATGTTGGCTAAAGAAAATAAAAGATAAGCCAATGCATTGGAGTATAAGAGTTATTGCACAAAGTGTTGTGACCTACCTTTCCAATAGCCGATACATGAGGCGAACTCTCGCCGCTTTGCTCTTTAGGTTTGGGTCCTTTCTTTGTTGGAGCCTTGGTATATTTTGCCTTCTTCTTTTACGAAATTTAAATCGGATAAAGGTTAAATCAAGGAGGAAGAGGAAATGTCAAAGCTAATTTATGCTTACTTGGCGCTTTTTCTCGATATCCGACAAAGAAGGACTATGCACTCCCAGTGCCGGAGGTGTAGCTGTGTAGGCGGTCGATGGATGAGCTCTCTTGCCTTGCTCATTCCTGCATTGGCTAGAAATGCCTTCTTGCCGACATCCTTAGCCTGCAAATATATAGGAAGTGTGATTATAAAATGCATTCGAATTAAGGCCGATGCATGAGGCAAGATTATTCAAAGCCGATACCTTATCTACTAAGCTTGAGTTAGTATAACCCGACGAGCTAGCTTCATTGCTAGATTCGCTGTTAGATACTAAGGATGTCTCTGGCAGATTTGGAAAAATTCTTTGACAATAGTCGAAGGGGTCTTCTCCATATACAAACATGCTGCGATAGCCGACCACCATGTCGTGAAACCCCTTGCGCGGCGAGCATTCAGATGGAAGTGAGGGAGATTGCGCAGTTGGAGTTCGTCGGCTAACTCCAGAACTAGCCTCGCGGATGTGGCATTGCGGACCCTGGCTCTTGGTTGAAGCCGATCTAGAAGTGGCAGACTTGGTATCACTTGGCCAAAGCCGAGCCTTGCATATCTTGAAGGGTGATAAAACTCGTATGAAGGCCGGAAAGTCCGATTCCGAGTATGAAGGCCGACATGGAATATGCATGGAGAAATAAAAATTCTATACAAGTCCAGAGTCTCCTGAGGCATCAGAGAGCTATCGGCTTCCAGATGAAGAAAAGAAGGCCAAAGAAAATCGGCATAAAGATCAGAGCTAAAGAAATCTTGTCGCTTGAAACTTTCGTGTCCAATTGCAAGAAAATGACGAAAACCTTCTACAAATTGTCGAAAGGCCCTTGTCTCATTTCTCTGGAGCACATCATAAATCTTTCACCAAAGGATCGGCATTCTCTAAATTGAATAGGTGCCCTTCGTATATCTTCCTTGGAAAAGGAGTATCATCGGCTAAATCCAAATTAAAAGAACAATTTGAATAAACAAGACACCATATTTGCACAAACCACATTGGGCCACCTACATTACCAACGGTGAATTTTCCAAAACCCGTATAAAGCCGACTCCTTATTATGTAAAGCATTTGGTACACAAAGACCCAAGAAGATTTTTCCTAAAGCCACCGACGACCCTCAACAAGTCGCTCTCGCTATCATTTGATATACTTGAGTTGGTCCAAGAGATGCACCACGTAATAGAAAACGGTCTAGCCAAAGATTGGTAAAAGCCACATGTTCCTCGTCCGATACTAAGCCATTGACCTTGTTATTATTTCCAATATATTTGGCCCAACCTCTCCCTTGGATCGGATGAGCCTATATTTTGGTTTTCCACTAAAAGTCGATATTTGATCTCCATCCGCGAAGACAACACAAATGAGCAACATCTAAAAGAGTTGGGCCGATGGGACCGTGCGGAATAAGAAAGCATTAAAATAGTCCGACCAAAATAACAGCCGTGGCCACTAAGGGCTCATTGGCTTGTGGTCGGCTAAAGAAAGTGAAATACACTCAGCTATGCCCATTCTTTCCCATTCACTCTCTTTTGGTCTGCTACTGATAAACCAATTTCTCCATCCTTTGAGAGTCATTTACCAAGCCTCAAACTCTTATTCCACCCTCTATGTTATGACCGTGTTTACAGAGGTAATCGAGGGACTTCTTGGTTTGTTACGGTATGGACGCCTAGATTTCCCAAAGGACCCAAAAATATTGGTCATTCTTTGTGCGGAATCGGAATAAGTACCGACTAGGATCCATTGTAGCCGATGAAGGAAGTGAATGAGTTGAATTGCCTCAAGAGTACTTTAAACGAAAGTTCAAGCCGATTGAAGGTGATTCGAGAGCTTGTGCGTGTGAGGAATGAATGAGGTGGGGCCGCATTTTATAGGACAAAGTGAAAATTTGAAAAGGCGGAAGTGAATTTCAAAAGGCGTGGCGTTTAAAACGCACTACCCGCATGTCGAGATTTACTACGAATAAAGCAAAGCGAGCTAATGGGTGAAGATCAAACGTTAGCCGATTGCACAAGCCGATAATTGTGATTTTTGACAGATGACAAGTCATCTCTCAAAATGGGGGCATATGTTTGCACCAAAATTCGCAAGTTAGTCTAAATCGAGCAAATACAAATTAAAGATGCGGAGCTAATAGAAGTTTGGAAAGAATCGAGATGTTTGGTAAAACTAAGATTTTTAAGGAAACAACCTCTAAAGATAAGGCCGATATGGATACGGACCTTGAAGCGTGTTGGAGTAGGATACGATCGTCAAGGGTATAAAAGAAGAGCCAAGCAAACCGCAAGAAATAATCATCAACACATACAAACAATCGACTTTACTTTTCATCTATTTTTCCGTCGACTAGGAGTAGTTCTTGTAATTTAGCCTTTGTAATCGATCTTGATCAATAAAGTTGCGATCGCCGATTGTTGATCTTCGTCAATTACGCCCGTGTTCGATTTATTACGATTTTGTTGCGCATCGCCTTCTTGAGAATCGATCCGCTTTATCCTCCGATTAGCTTTAATCGCTAATTAGACTTACCTTGTTACTTTGATCTTGATCGGCTTCAAGTCGATTGAGTATAAGCCGATTGATCTTAACGATCGGCTTGAGTGAATTTTATTGTTTTTACCTTGTCGATTCCAGGTCAAATCGACTGGCACGCTCGCCTCAACGGTGTTCGTCTGCGGTGTCTTGTTGTCGTAAACCCTACATCAAGTTTTTGAAGCCAACACTTGCTCATCCAGAGTGAAATCTACGGCTAGGCCTTCTTCCTTTTTAGCCTTGATCTTAGAAATTTTATCGTCATCTTTCTGGCCTTCACTAATCTGATCCTCCAGTGTTGGCTTCATTTCCAGTGCAGTTACCATTCCTTGCGGAACGACTTCCAACCTTAGTCTCTGAAATTCCTTGCATAGTTCTGGTTGATCTTCCATTGCTAGCGTATTTGCGCTATGGCTCTTTCGACTCAGAGCATCTGCTACCACATTGGCTTTCCCGGGATGATAATGAATTCCCACATTATAATCCTTAATTAGCTCTAGCCATCTTCGCCTCATATTCGAGACCGCTTGAGTGAATATGTATTTCAGGCTCTTATGGTCTGTATATATCTCACATCTATTTCCTATGAGATAATGACGCCATATCTTTAAAGCATGTACTACGGCTGATAACTCCAAATCATGCGTTGGGTAGTTCACTTCATGCGGTCTTAACTGTCTCGACGCATAAGCAACGACTTTGCCTTCTTGCATTAACACGCATCCCAAGCCTTGCTTTGACGCATCGCAATAAATATCAAATCCATTCTGCACATCTGGCAACACTAATACGGGGGCTGTCGTTAAACGCTTCTTTAATTCCATAAAGCTTTTCTCGCACTCTAGCGTCCACGCAAACTTCTTTTCCTTCTTCAACAACTGCGTCAGGGGTTTAGCAATTGTCGAGAATCCTTCTATGAACCGACGGTAGTATCCCGCCATTCCCAGAAAACTATGAATCTGGGTAACAGACTTCGATTGCTCCCAATGCAACACTGCATCCACTTTGCTTGGGTCGACTGCCACTCCTTTAGTAGTCATTACATGACCAAGAAATTGACTTTTCCTTCCAAAATTCACACTTGCTAAACTTAGCATACAAATTGATGCTCTCGTAGCCTCTCTAGAACCATCCTCAGATGTTCTGCATGCTCTTCCTCTGTCTTCGAGTAAACCAAGATATCGTCTATAAAGACTACAACGAACTTATCCAAATATTCCATGAAAACCTTATTCATCATGTTCATAAAATATGCAGGGCATTCACAATCCAAATGACATGATTGTGAACTCATAATGTCCATATCGCGAGAAAACGCAGCTTTAGGCACATCCTCCGCTCGGATCTTCAACTGATGTTATCCCGAACGAAGATCTATCTTGGAGAAAACTCCAGCTCCTCTTAACTGATCAAATAAGTCATCGATCCTGGGCAACGGATACTTATTCTTGATCGTTACTTCATTAAGTGCACGATAATCGATGCACATTCTAAGACTTCCATCCTTCTTACGAACAAACAAAACCGGGGCTCCCCATGGTGATGAACTAGGTCTAATGAAACCTTTCTCTTGCAGTTCCTCAATCTGCTTCTTCATTTCCACTAACTCGTCGGTAGGCATCCGATATGGTCTCTTTGATATCGGTCTGCCCACGGTGCTAATTCAATGACAAACTCGATATCCCGTCCGTGGCAATCTGGTAGATCTTCTGAAACACATCCGGGTATTCTTTGACTACCGGCACATCTTCCATGCCGATGGCTTTCACGCCGTTGACCACTAACCGCCCATCTCGAACCTGCGGTTGCTTGAAATTCTACTTTCTTGCCACTAGGGCCTTCCAAAGTTACGATCCTTCGGCCACAATCCAAAACAGCCTTATGCTTAGATAGCCAATCCCCCAGATTGGAACTGGACCTGAACCTTCATATCCAAATTTCACTCCACTTTCACTTTCATATCAGGAACGTCGACTTGCACTTCCAAGGATGACGTCTAGGGATTGCGCATCTATCAAGATAAGATTCGCTAGAAATTCTATCCCATCCATAAGCAACTTAGCTCCCAAACACCCAAGGCTAGATCTAAGCTCAGATCCTAGGGCTTGGACTAAGAGCACACACTTAAGATTCACCACTTTAAATCCATTCTTGGTTGCAAAACTTTGAGAAACAAACGAATGCAAGCTCGTAATCAAACAAAGCGTAGCAGTCTGGAGTTGACGAAACTTACCCAGTACGACTTCCGTAGCCTCCTGAGCTCCATCCGCAGTGATGTGGTTGATCCTTCCGCGCACTGTTGATTGCGGGGTTGCTCCAGATTGACCTAGCGCATGATTTCCTCCTGAGGTTGGTGCCTTGGCAGGTGTTGTTCCCAAGTTGAAACGAACTGGTGTAATGCCTCCCTTCTGTGGACACCTATTAGAAAAGTGCCCTGGCTCATTGCATGTGTAGCATCTTTTCACTGCAGACTGTTGATTCCCTCCTGGTGCATTGTTGCCCTGTGCTGGTGTCTGGAAGTTCTGATTGGCAGGGTGAGGTGCAGGGGTTGATGTCTTGTTCACGGCTGGTGGTTGGAATCTAGCAAATTGCTGTGGTGACATCCTCAAACGATGGTTTGACGCCCACCTGATTAGTCATTAAGCGCTACGGTTCTCACCCGACTCTTTGCGCTTATCTTCTAGGATCAAAGCCTTATTGACTAGTTCTGAAAGTCCGGAAAATTGTGGGTGATCGGTCCACTGCGCATCTGAATTGTCCCTTCATGAAACGAGATCGCTTAGCTTTATCATCGCTACGCCTTCGAGGGCATAGCGAGCTAAGCGAGTAAACTTGTTCGGTGCTACTCGCCACCGTTGGCCTCCTTGTTTCAAAGCCCCGAACTCTTCCTTCTTAAGGTCCATCATTCCTCCGGGACATGATATCGGCGGAAAGCATTAGTAAACTCCTCCTGTGTGATCTCTTGTGGGGCTCCATGAGCGGCACAAGAATTCTCCAACCATTCTGCGGTTCCTTCAAGTTGATGAGAGGCGTAGAGCACCTTCTCATTGCCCTCACACCGAGTGATGTGCGCTTCTTCTCAATTGTCCTAAGCCGCCATCGGCTTCCAAAGGGTTCACATTCCTGAAAAGTTGGTGGCCTAGTCCTCATAAAATCTTATAGCTTTGAGTGAGGTCGGGGTCCACCATGGTTGTTCTGAGCTGCTGAGGTTGTTGTTGTTGGTCGCATGCGTGGTCATCTCACGATCTCTTTGCATCATAGTCTGTGATCGCTTAGTCATACTGCAAGAAATGCTCCCAGATTCTCGCATGTCCACCGGCGGTGGTTGAGGGCTGCCTCGTCTGCTGGGTTGTCATTCAGCGCATCCACTTCTGAAGCACCGTTGTTTCCTCGAGTATTCACCATCTGATGATTGCCTCTTGGGTTAGGAAAGGTAGATGTAGCATAGATAAGAAGTAAGACTTTCTAGAGCGGGGAGATAGGTTATGCCCAACTGAAATAATTCTTTATTATTCTTGGTATGGCCACTTATTTAAGCCTACAAGCTTTGCAACACATACTGCACACTCAGCATTACAAAGAAGCAAACTAAACACGAAACCTTAACGTCAACTAAAAAGGTAAAGACTAACTTAAAGACGCGACTCACACTCGAGTCTCAACACAGCTCCAAGGCTAACACTCACTCATCCAGCCACCCTGGCTGAGGCTGACCCGGCGCATACACCGGTGGGTGAGCTGGCATGGGAGCGAACCTATCCCGATGACCTACTACCGGGTCCTCTGCGACAACAGGTCTACACTCCTCCTGCTCCCACTCGCTCCTCTGGATCCTCCTCGGACTCTCAACGGCCTCTGAACTCCTCGAGTCACGCGCCCAACTCGCCCTCGACCGCCTCTAGGCCTCTCCCAGCCGATGATCATCCCGATGGTCAAGCACGGTCACCTCAAGCTCTGCTCGCTACTCGAGTGCCTCGCATACGCCTCCGGCTCTGAGTAGTATCTCTCATATGATCCTCCGGCAAGGGTGAACTCCATAAGGTGTACCGCAATGGCACACTCGCCCTCCACGATCCGTCGGCGCCGCATGCTTGAACGTGCGGGTGAAGTCGAACACCGAGTCGTGAAGCTCGCCGGCGTGTCGCGATGCACACGGCCAAGAGCAAGTCGAGCGACTCTCTGAATGGCAACCTCGCACGAGAATCTTCGGCGGAGATGTTGATTGGTCCGCTAGCTTCCTCGCTCTCCCGAGCGAGATAATCGACTTGCAAATAAATCCTCGGTGTACACCATTGACTCGACCACCGCCTCCTCGGTAAGCGGACGATAGAAGCCTCCCAAGATCTGAAGAACTCTCCACACTCCATGGCGTAGCCACCACCGACTCCTCAAAGGTCGGAACGATCGGCATCCGCTTCACAAGAACTTTGAATAAGTTCTCCACCAAACTGGCAAGTAAAACGGTAAATTCAGCAAAGGTGAGAAGTAGAGAATGAGATGAGTCGAGAGTGTTTTATTAGTCAAGTTTAGATTTTCTTTTAGAAAATAATTTTGACTCACAGGACACCTCCACACTATCTAGGCCAAGACCTACAATCGGATGCTCTCATACCACCTCTCAGAAGGACCGAATCCATCGATCCAACCCACTGTGTTTACCGCACTAGTCCCTGGATCAACGCTAGTGCACACGACTCAACATTGGTACATATCACATCATACACAACGATAATAGAATAATAGTTCATTCATTGATATATCTAAAGGTATGATCTTATGACCAACTTACATTATTAAGCCACGCAGGCAAGACTGAAATATAAACTAATAATTACAACGAAAAGTAGAAAACGTAGATAGCTCATCACCACCACAGCAACCGACAAGGCTCGGACCCTAATGACTCGTGGTCTTCCCCGACTTCATCTTCCAACACAGTGTAGATTCTTCAACTGTTGATTATTGTTGTTTGGCAAGGGTGAGTACTTAAGCACTCAACAAGTTGTGCACATAATGCAATTCTATGTATCTATATGCAAGGCTTATTCCAATGGATAGGCTATCATGGCTATTTTGCAATAAGCAAGATTTATGAACAAATACAAGAAATAGATTGTAAAGATCAGAAACAAATATCAATAGTAAATAAATTCAAGATTTCTCAAGTAAACCAAGTTTCCAATCCTAAGTCAAATTCCATCTTCCATATGGCATTCCGCCATCCCAACCAAGTTGTCCATTTAATTAAGCTAACCCTTAATCAGAATCCTTAGCATTGCTCAATACCAGAGCACGGCTATCCGAATAGTTTCACACTGCAGAGGTTATGCACTTTACCCACGTGATACAACCAAACACCACCAAGGCGAGTGATTATAACAAAGCCTTTACAATGCTCTCGCTTAACCTGATACTACCCGCTAAGGTTTCAACAACGTGGTCTGCGAAACCATAACCAGGGCCCCTTTTGCGCCATGTGAATTACACCATAACT
Organism: Otatea glauca; assembly: GCA_036346275.1. NCBI lineage: Eukaryota > Viridiplantae > Streptophyta > Magnoliopsida > Poales > Poaceae > Otatea > Otatea glauca. The sequence continues at coordinate 46,462,029 of CM070721.1, read as the reverse complement.
TGGGAACTCACACCGACCACGATAGTACCAAAATTAAGACATTGCAAATTACTCACTAAGGTGGCCCATACGGACATGTGGTTGCATGATTGACTCAGTCAAAGGCTTGCAAGGTTAAGTCCTTAGTGTGATCAAGGCAAGACATCCACATACCTCTCGCCCATCGGGCCCACCTTGGCATCCTCGCCCCTTGTCACTTGCCCCAATCTAAATTATTATCACCCAGCTTGATTACCAAGCACCACGTGCCATCAACAATTCAACATCGTTGCGTGACATGACTCGCCACAACAACTCAATCTCATCGTGTGATCCCACATGACACAAGTTCATAACATTGTTCCATATTCCATTAATCAAGATTAATTATCAATGATT